>JAAVTI010000198.1:0-184574 GCA_011947335.1 Phytophthora constricta
GTTCGTGAGGTGAACGCTTACCGCGACGAGAACGGTATCAACTACGCAAGAAAAGCAATTCTTAGATGTGGGCTTTCGTTGGGTGTTGACGGGACATGGAAGACAGGTCAGCTATTTCCTCACCTCCAGGCTATCATACGTAAGTATCCGGACGATTTTGACGGCGGAGACGTGGTAGGACGTGGTGCAGCCAGCAGTGCAAGTGATGATGACGGTGGTGCTGCGACTAATGACACTGGCGGTGGTGTTGGGGACAACACTGTTGTGTAGGGGATAACAAAAGTAGTATCAGTGATACTAATTTTACCATACATAATATAGTATGCGTTCATAAATAGTATCACTCACACTAAATACCGTACATAAAAAATATTAAGCCTCACATAAATTACTATACGTGATACTAATTGCGGTGACTACTGTAGTATTATTTACTACTAAGTATTTGTTTTCTATTACTACTGTAGTTTACTAGTTTACTAGTTGTCGCGATCGCTTCGCTTCCCATTCTCTCCGGCGCTTCTCCACACGCTTGTCGTTTTTATCATTTGATGTCCATTTAAACTTGGATGGATGATGCGGGGGTCTGGCAATCACAAGGTCGGGTGGTTGCATCTCTTCTGCAGGAGTACCATCGCCATTATCGCCCTGGTGCTCGTATACGGTGACGCAAGCCCTACTACAGAAGCTGTAAGATAAGCATTAGGCCATCAATGCTATGCAAGAATACCCCCTTAACGTTAGGCACATGGCGCTTGTTTAACTCGCCCTCATGCACGCCGTAAGCATGTATCGTTTTGCCGCGTTTGCCGCACGGCTCTATTTTGGCGACATTGGGTTGGTGAACGGTGCAACACATCGTGAGCTTCGACATGACTATTTCTCTCCGGTAAAAATAGAGGAATGAGGATCGACAGTGCTTTTTATCTTTTTTTCTGCAGGCGCCTAACTCGCGCGTGGCCAGTGACTTTGGAATGCATAGATCGCAAAATGCGCGTTGTTGAAAACTAGTACTAGCTGTACAAAATTGCATGTAGTACTTAGCCGTACAAAGCTATGCTATAGCCTACGAAGATCGCTGATTCTATAGTATTACATCATAAGTATAATGCTGTTGTACTAGCTCCTTACTACCGGTAGTTTCGAAACTGCTGCCAATCTCTGATGGTTAGGCGCAACCAGACTGAAGCCACCAAGAGGACTAATATCAAATATATTTATGACCCACATCTGCAGACCGTTCCCTATTTGCAAATGCACGACTGAATTCACACGCGTGCTCCGAGGCGAGTACCATGATAGGTAAGGAGACGCCGTTTCAGGACAAAACCAGGTTTTCACATGTGAACAGTTCACTCTATTCGTGAATGATGACACACACGCCAATAACCGAACTAAAGACATCGACTGCCCAACGACGGACCCTCTTTCCAAGCATATAGTTTTTGAAGTACTTAAGTACAGCCAAGTTCCATCGCAATGTTGTATACCTAAAAGTAAATTTTCACAAACTACAGTCACGTTCGAAACGAAAGGGACCAGCTAAGCAGCTTCGCCATAAGAAGCAGCCCGTCGATGTCAGCGTCGAGACAGCATGTTTGTCGTCGAGCCGATATTGCCACACGCTAGTCGTGCGCAGCCTAGCTGTCACTCATACTGACAAAATGCATGTTGCTAGGCGCTAACTTCGAGCAGCGTTATCGTCACCGTTGACGCCAAGATGGGCGGTCTGCAGCCCCTGGACCGTAATCTCCATGACGGCCAGGGCCGCTGTCTACAACAGTTGCCTTTTTCCTGTTTGGTTTGCCATCATCGTGGAAGTAATACGCGCATTTTCTGCCAATCGCGCGCTAGATTTGCGATATAGTGGTATGCTTTTCGTCCATAGCCGGGCCGATTGTTGATGGCAGGTGTCAATGTCATGTTGAAGTGGACCGGTACCGCTCGCTGTCTTTGCAGCCGCACCGCGCAGCGCTACTAGCCCAATGCTGTCAATATATCCATTCCCAAGGGCATGTATACCAATATCCATCATTCATCCATGACTGCATTCCCATTCTGGAATTTCCTGTCTGCTGCTCAAGTCAACTGGAGGAGCACCCGCCATGAACAACGACGTCGACCAGTTCGATGGGCCCGAGCTCAGCTTCGAGTCAGGCAAGACCCTGATGGCTGAAGGCCCGGAAGCCTTCCACAACCTGCTGGCCACCAATATCGAGAAGGCCATGAGCCGGTCACTGCCTCAGATGGAGGTGCGCTTCAGCAACCTGTCGCTGTCCGCCGATATCGTCGTGGCTGACGACCACAGCACCACGTACGAGCTGCCGACCATCCCGAACGAACTCAAGAAGCTCCTGATGGGACCCAAGAAATTGACGGTCCGCAAGGAGATTTTGAAGAATGTCAGCGGCCGATTCCGGCCGGGCAAGATTACGCTGTTGCTAGGTCAGCCGGGGTCGGGCAAGTCGGCGTTGATGAAGGTGCTGAGCGGCCGGTTCCCTATGACCAAGAACATCACGAAGGAAGGTGGCATTTCGTACAATAATGTGTCCGAAAGCCAGATCATTGACCGACTGCCGCAGTTCACGTCGTACGTGAATCAGCGGGACAAGCACTTTCCGACGCTCACGGTCAAGGAGACGCTGGAATTTGCGCACACCTTCTGTGGCGGGGACCTGATGGCAAACGGAAAAGGCATGTTGGATATGGGTTCACGTCATGATGATCTTAAAGCTCTGGAGACGGCAAAGAAGATCTTTTCAAACTACCCGGAAGTTATCTTGCATCAGCTGGGACTACAAATCTGTCAGGATACCATCGTGGGCGATGCCATGGTTCGAGGTATCTCCGGAGGTGAACGTAAGCGTGTGACGACTGGCGAAATGGAGTTCGGCATGAAGTATATCTCGTTCATGGACGAGATCAGTACAGGTTTGGACAGTGCTGCGACGTTCGATATCATTAACACGCAGCGCAGCGTGGCTCATCGGCTTCACAAGACGGTGGTGATTGCTCTGCTGCAGCCTTCGCCTGAAATTTTCTCTCTGTTCGACGACGTGATGATTTTGAACGAGGGAGAGCTCATGTACCATGGCCCGTGTGGCAAGGTGGAGGGCTACTTTGAGACGCTTGGCTTCAAGTGCCCACCTGGACGTGATATGGCAGACTATTTGCTGGATCTAGGCACCCGTGAGCAGCACCGCTACGAAATTGCGCGCCCAACCAAGCAGCCACGAAGTGCTAGCGAGTTTGCAGAATGCTTCCGGATGTCCCAGATCTACCAGGAGACATTGCACGCGTTGGAAGAACCGTATGACCCCGCTTTGGTGGATACGGTGAAAGAAATTATTGATCCGATGCCAGCGTTCCAGCAGCCTATTACGGACAGTGTCAGAGCACTTCTGTGGCGATCTCTTTTGATCATGTACAGGAACAAGCCGTTCGTCTTCGGAAAATTGATGATGATCACCATCATGGGTTTGCTTTACTGCACCATCTTCTATCAGTTTGACCCGACGCAAATCTCGGTCGTCATGGGAGTCATGTTTGCGGCTGTCATGTTCCTCGCCATGGGCCAAGGTGCAATGATGCCTGTGTACATCTCTGGGCGAGAAATCTTTACAAGCAACGTCGCGCTAACTTCTACCGAACTGGATCCTACGTAGTGGCCACGACGCTAAGCCAGATCCCTATGGCAATCGCCGAGACGATTGTCTTCGGTGCGATCTTGTATTGGATCTGTGGTTTCGTTACCGACGTGAAGCTGTTCATCATCTTTGAGGTTGTGATCTTCTTGTCAAATCTCGCTATGGGCATGTGGTTCTTCTTCCTTGCTGGGATTTGCTCCGATGAGAATGTCGTTATGCCTGTAGGCATGGTATCCATTCTTGTGTTTATCATCTTTGCGGGATTTATCGTAACCAAGAGCAACATTCCAGACTATCTCATCTGGGCACATTGGATCAGTCCTATCACATGGGGTCTCAAAGCTCTCGCGATCAACCAATACTCGGCAAGTGAATTTGATGTTTGTGTCTACGATGGCGTCGACTACTGCTCAGAGTACGGGCTCAAGATGGGCGAGTACTATTTGGGTCTGTTCGATATTGCCACGGGAAAGGAGTGGATTGCGTACGGCATCGTCTACCTGATTGTAGTTTACGTTGTCTTCATGTTCCTCTCGTACCTCGCCCTCGAATACGTCCGATACGAGACCCCGGAGAACGTCGACGTATCCGTGAAAACAATTCAAGATGATTCCTACACTCTAGTTGCGACTCCAAAGGGTATGGATAGCAAAGGCAACGTTGTTGTTCAGCTACCTATTGCTGAACATGTGAAGAATTTCGTACCAGTGACGGTGGCGTTCAAAGATCTTCACTATTGGGTACCAGACCCCCACAACCCGAAGGAGTCTCTCGAGCTGCTCAAGGGCATCAACGGATTTGCTGTTCCTGGTTCAATCACCGCTCTCATGGGTTCCACTGGTGCAGGCAAGACTACGCTGATGGATGTGATTGCTGGTCGCAAAACTGGTGGCAAAATCGAAGGCAAGATTCTGTTGAACGGCTTCGAAGCAAATGATCTAGCCATTCGTCGGTGCACGGGCTACTGCGAACAAATGGACATCCACTCTGAGGCAGCAACGATCCGGGAAGCACTGACTTTCAGTTCGTTCCTTCGCCAAGATGCAGCAATTTCTGACGCCAAGAAGTACGACTCGGTGGACGAGTGCATTGAGTTGCTCGGGATGGAGGATATTGCCGACCAGATTATTCGCGGCAGCTCGGTGGAGCAGATGAAGCGACTGACAATTGGTGTGGAGCTTGCAGCACAACCCAGTGTGATTTTCCTTGATGAGCCAACGAGTGGTCTGGATGCACGCTCTGCCAAGATTATCATGGATGGTGTTCGCAAGGTGGCTGATTCGGGCCGCACAATTATTTGCACGATCCACCAGCCTTCTGCAGAGGTCTTTTACCTCTTCGATAGTCTGCTGTTGCTGCAGCGTGGTGGCCAGACAGCCTTTTACGGCGATCTAGGCAAGAACTGCCGTAACCTGATCGACTACTTCGAGAATATCCCTGGTGTGGCCCCGCTACCATCGGGCTACAATCCAGCAACGTGGATGTTGGAGTGTATTGGAGCTGGTGTGGGTCACGGAAGTGCCGACACCATGGACTTTGTGAGCTACTTCAAGAACAGTCCGTACAATCAGCAGCTGGAATCAAACATGGCGAAGGAGGGCATTACAACTCCGTCACCGGACCTTCCGGAAATGATCTTCCAAAAGAAGCGTGCAGCAAATTCGATGACGCAGATGAAGTTCGTGGTGTGGCGATATTTCCAGATGTACTGGCGCACGCCGAGCTACAGCCTGACGAGAATGTATCTCGCGCTCTTCCTGGCCATCCTGTTCGGTCTCATCTTTGTCAGCAACAACAACTACGCGTCGTACTCCGGATTAAACTCGGGCGTGGGCATGGTGTTCATGTCGTCGCTTTTCAACGCGATGGCTGTCTTCCAGAGCGTGATGCCTCTGACTTGTGCGGAGCGCGCTTCGTTCTACCGTGAGCGCGCGTCACAGACGTACAACGCATTGTGGTACTTCCTGGGCTCGACACTGGCAGAAATTCCTTACTGCTTTGTCAGCACTTTCCTCTTCTCGATCATTTTCTTCTTCATGGTCGGCTTCACTGGTCTTACGACGTTTTTGGTCTTCTGGGTTGCGTGCGCGCTTTTGGTGACGATGGAAGTCTACTTAGGCCAGTTTTTCGTGTACGCTACTCCGACCGAAGAAGTGGCGCAGATCATTGGTATCCTGTTTAACGGCATCTTCATGATGTTCGTGGGCTTTAGTCCCCTGCGTACGCAATTCCATCGGGCTACCAGTGGTTGTACGACATTTGTGTGGTCAAGTTCCCGATGTCGATTCTGGTGTCTGTGGTGTTCGCTGATTGCGATGAGTTGCCGACGTGGGATAACTCCACGCAGTCGTACGTCAACGTGGGCTCTCAGCTAGGTTGCCAGCCAATGGAAAACGCCCCCGAGACCGTAGGTCACATCACGCTAAAGGAATACACGGAGGAGTACTTCGGCTTCAAGCACGACAACATTCCTCGCGATTTTGGAATCCTGATCGGCATCATCGTGCTTTTCCGCCTGTGGGCGTTGCTGGCCCTGCGTTTCATCAACCACCAGAAAAAGTAGGCCATAGAATATTTTTGGCGACGAGTATATATTTGATATGAGTACAGATGAATGAACTATCGCTAGTCATATTGCAGTGTCGGAGTCCGTAAATTATTCTGTTTACACACTCGTATTCCTGCTACGGAAAATTCTCTAAATACGGGGATTCCGAAAGAGGGATTCATCAATTATAACGATTGATGTTGCAC
This sequence comes from Phytophthora constricta, assembly GCA_011947335.1. Taxonomy (NCBI): domain Eukaryota; phylum Oomycota; class Peronosporomycetes; order Peronosporales; family Peronosporaceae; genus Phytophthora; species Phytophthora constricta. Next base: position 6,402 of record JAAVTI010000198.1, read on the forward strand.
TCGCATATCGTCTTGGTGCATTGTTGTATGATCAGAGCAAACTTAAAGAAGAGCGGCGCTCAGTGTCCACAACAGCCACACTCTGAAATATTACAGTCGGTGCGCAGAGGTCAAATCGCACGCCACAAGTCCCAATGAATTTCTGGATGCAGCATCAACATCGGTGATCCCTCTTCGTAAAGGTGTGAAATGAAGCCCATCGCTAAGGCGATCACCTGTCAGAATCTGACTTCCACGAGCTGCGGTAGCTTTCGCAGACGTTTAAGTTCGGGTCGCACTTGATTATTTCTACTCTGAAACCAAGTTGGTCGGCGCTGTTGACGCTAAAATCTTGGCTGAGAAGTTCATAGCCGATGCCGATTGGCTAGTCGCGCCGTGGTACTTCATCTGGTTTTGCCATCATCACGATGATGATGCCTCCGAGACACCACATCTATGTCGATAGGCATTTCTTGGGCAGCAGCAACAAACCGAGCTCTGTTTTTCATTCTGGAATTTCCTGTCATCTGCTCAAGTCGACACCCAAGCGAATTGCCATGGACACCGCCGATCCCTCCTTTCCAATCGGCCCCGATCTCAATTTTGAGTCGGGCAAGACTCTCATAGCCCAGGGCCCACAAGTCCTGCACGGCGTGATGGCTTCCAAGATCGAGAAGGCCATGGGACGCCCATTGCCTCGGATGGAGATGCAATTCAATAACCTGTCGCTGTCCGCCGACATCGTCGTGGCCGACGACCACAGCAACACGTGCGAGTTGTCCACCATCTCGAACGAGCTCAAGAAGATACTGTAGTCGGGGGTCCCAAGAAATTGACGGTTCGCAAGGAGATTTGAAGAGCGTCAGCGGTCGCTTCACACATGGCAATATCACGCTGGTACTGGACCAGCCAGGGTCGTGCAAGTCGGCGTTGATGAAGGTGCTGAGCGGTCGATTTCCGATGACCAAGAACATCACGCTGGAGGGTGGCGTCTCGTTCAATGGTGTACCACTTAAGAAGATCTTCAAGAAAGTACCTCAGTTTGTATCGTACGTGAACCAGCGTGACAAGCACTTCCCAACACTCACAGTTAAGGAGACGCTGCAGTTCGCACACAATTTTTGCGGTGGTGACCTCATGAAGGACGCAAAGGGATGCTGGACATGGGTTCCCACCATGACGACCTAGAGGCGCTGGAAGCGGCGAAGATAATCTTTGCGCACTACCCCGATGTTGTCATTGAGCAGCTGGGTCTCCAGATCTGTCAGGACACGATCGTGGGCGACGCCATATTGTGCGGTAGCTCTGGAGATGGGCGCAAGCGTGTGACGACTGGTGAAATGGAGTTCGGCATGAAGTACGTCTCGCTTATGGACATCATCTTTTGATTGTGCTTTTCATTGCTAATTTGGCTATGGGCATGTGGCTCTTCTTCCTTGCTGGCGTGTGCACGGACGGAAATGTTGTCATGCCTGTGGGAATGGTCTCGATTCTCGTGTTCATTATCTTTGCGGGGTTTGTTGTCACGAAGAGCAACATGCCAGATTACCTCGTGTGGTTGCACTGGATCAGCCCCATGGCGTGGGCTCTCAAAGCCCTCGCCATAAACCAATATCGGTCAAGTGAGTTTGACGTGTGCGTCTACAATGGCGTGGACTACTGCGCAACGTACGACGGACTCAACATGGGCGAGTGCACCCTGAACCTGTTCGATATCGCCACGGGAAAGGAGTGGATTGTGTACGCCATAATCTACTTGATTGCGATTTACGTTTTCTTCATGTTCCTCGGCTTTTACAGAAATGCCGACGTTTGCGGGTGTTTCGTAGCGGAAGTATTCGAGCGCGAGGTATGTATGCATCGAAGTAGTGAACATTCGGAGGATGTTCCAGTTTCCGGATGTAGTGCAAGGAGTTTTGAAACTACCCGTGTTCTTAGCGCACAGATCGCAGGATAAGCCGCTGCCGGCGAGCACGCTCCAGTAGATAGCTCACTTTCGAGTTTTCTTCGCTTCGACAACATCTTCGATAACATCTTCGATAACACCAGCAAAATATCACGATGCCCAACTCACCGGTCACCGTCGGGGCGATCGCGTTCGTCAGTCCAGCACAAGTTCCGACACTCGAAGGTTTCGCGTATTTAGAAGTGGTTCAGGTTCAAGTCTCTTCGGTGACTGTGCGGCTTACAGGACCAGACTCCAACGATTCGGATCCTGTTTTTGACGTCAAGACGTCAATTCTTCGTCACCGGATCGTGGCGGCGGAGGAGGCGGAGCTGTGGCCAGGGTATGACGTCGGTCACCCAATTGCGTTTGTTCGATCGGACGATGAAGGTAGCGACCAGTGGGCGTACGGCCTCGTGACAGGATATAGTATGCAGAGCAGTAACGCCGACCTCCACGTCCTCCTTGAGAAACAAGCTCTCCGAATTCGGCTGTTAAGTACGTCTACGGTGATCGCCGCAGATCGGCTCAATTACGCTCTCCAGACTGGTGCTACTGTTAACACTATGGTGCTCAACGCTCACGAGCTCTTAGATCGCCAAAATGAGGTGATTGTGGCGTGTGGAAAAAGTCGGTCAGGCCTTCCACTGAACGTTATGTCAACAATGCTCAGCGTCCCGTTCGATCCGACTGAACGCGTTTCTCTTATTCGCCCTGACACACTTGTCATTGTGTCCGTCCGACGTCAACACATTGTGGACTGTGAACTCAGTAACCGCACCGGTAGACCTACCGACGTCTTCACCGACCCGGTTACTGCGTCCTCGATGGCACTACAGGTTGAACCTAACACCGCATTATCGAGTTCTAACGATGTGAATTTGGCATTTAGTGATTCAGAAGATGAAGAGAAGTCGGAGGACTTACCAAGTAATACGGCAAATATCAACACTGTTCGTTCCCAGCACCGATCTCTCCGTAAACGCAATCGAGCAGATGAGTTAGTGAGCCCGGACCTACTTTTACCTGACGATGTTGACATACCAGTGTTCACGGCAACCGGCGAGGCGCACGCCTCGTCTTTTCGACCATCGTCAACGGAGCGGCTTGTCCACACGGCGGTCGCACACCCATCTTTCATAGGTAAGAATGCCCAGGCTGTTGTTGAATCTGTCCAACAAGTTTTCAATGATGGCGATCAAGTGAACAATAAATGATTTATTTCATTGCATCTCGGGAGTGGAGTGGTGAGCCCCAAATTCCCACCGATACGCGCAACGATGGAGCCCTTCTCATGAGGCCCCGGCACCGCGATCCTTGCCACACATCATTCGCGCTAAGTCGATTGTTCCGTTCGCGGTCAGCACGGGATATTCCTCGAAAGCGTCCGACAGCCATCTGCCCATTAGCTTAATTACTAGACGATCAGCTCCGGCGTTCATCAGCTCTGTGGCACCGCCCACGCAAACTGAATGGGTTGAATATCGCCGTGCATCGAGTCCTGCTGACCCTGCCGCTTGCTTGAGGACCGCCGCAACTTCTTCCGATGTTATACCTTTTCCAGATCCTGTGGATAGGGCGGGTTGGTCGAACCGCGTTCCATAAGCTCGGGCACCTTTCAAAATCCACTGTGCTGCCATGACTGGGCACACGACGTCGTCGCCTGAACTGTGATGAAATCACCGTTCCTCGCGCCCAAACTGATTGTTTTTCGCTCCTAAAAGACAGATCCCCACCACGACTGCTCCTCGGGACACCACAGTATTTCCTTTCTTGTCTTGAAATGTGATTCCGCCTAGCTGAAGCACATACTGGTGGTGCTTGTTGCCGATAAAATGTACTCCGATCTGCGCAGCAGAAAGAAAAAGGCAAGCAGCAGCCCACACCACAATAGTTGCCCTCGCGAGTGTCGTAAATCAACAAGACGATATACGACGCGTAGCAGAGCAGGGGTAACTGGCTGCTGTTTGGCGACCGGGTTCGTGAATCGGCGAATGCCGCGAAGCAAAATGGCGTGCCCAGCATTCACGCCGGGATCGTATCCTGCCGTGTGCTTGTGGAACCACCGCACTGCACACAATTTACTGCAAATAGTCGAATATGTGTTGCCGTTTCCGGCCTTATTCACGCCAAACCTCCACAGAAACACAGCAAATGCACCCAACTGCGCCGCATTGGCATCGAGCGCATCACGGGAAAGCTATGGATTGTAGCCTAAGAAGAAACACCACTTTTGCCACTGGTCCCATGATCGTCGATACTGCATGCGGGAGGTGTCCGCTAGAGCTCCTGCTCGGAGCATCGCTCCCAAAGCTTTTAAAGTTTTCTTGAGCTCGATGGGATCATGACCTGCGTCCATTCACACGACATGTCAGCGAAAGTTTTGAAGAGCTCTACGGATTGCCACACCCTGCTCCCTGCGTCTGCCATGACATTGTCGACCCCAGGTATGTGTCCCGCCGAAGTGTTGAAATTATGACGCACTTCAAACAGAGCGATAACTCTCAACAACATTTGTGCGAACGGATTTGGACTTGATCTTCGATTCGCCCAGCTCACAGCTGAGGTGCTGTCAATCCAGAATCGGACGTGCAGCTGCTCATGATGCATTGCGTCTGACCATTCAGGTGCCCATAATAATGAAGCGAACACAGCACTCATCACTTCTCGGATATTAATACTGAATTCATTTGATTCAGAGGAGTTGAAGTTGGCAATTTGCCGCCGCTCTTCATCATCGAATTCCACCTGCAGGAATTCTCTTCGGGCAGGCCAAGAGCACAAAGACCCTGATCACTCGCGTCCATAAAAATGTGGTGATCAGAATCGCGGGAACAAGTAAATCTCGACAGCGGCACTGCATTTAGTCGTCCTAGTCGAAGTATTGCAACAAACCATCGTAGATCCTCACGAACTTCACTGGATATTGGCTAGGGGTGAAACCGACTAGTTGCGCGAGCTAAAGCACCAATTCGTTGAAAGAACGGGGCGGCTGCACGAACGCACGTTGCGACGTGCCGTAAGCTCCCCATCAACTTGTTTAATTTTCTTCTGGAGGCTGTCCTAGCATTGCTCACAGCGCCAATCCGTTTCAACGCTTATGAAATCTTCTCGGGTGACATCGAAAGCGTCAGCGCCTGAAGATTCCATTGGAGCCCGAGCCCTTTACCCTCGGTAAACCATGGTGAAAAGTTTTCCTCGTTACATGCATGCGGTCCCAGAATTGTAACCATTGCTGTGCGCAGAGAGATACTCGCCTCAGCCAGTCGAGAACCAATATCCGGTTCAATACAAATGTGGTCATCACACCAAGCTTTCCCATCAAATCTCGTTAATGCCGCCGCTGGTTGTTCAGGCCATGTAGGAAACGTGTTCTCGTGTAGGTGAACAATTGCCCCCCGCCGACCAGTAGTGACGCGGAGAATCTGACCAGCCGAAGGGACAAGAGAGATCAATGACAAGGATTCCAAGCTCGGGGATAGTTCCTGCGAATCTACCTGCTTCTTCGGCAGCAAGAGGGATATTGCGAAAAGCACCAGCAACATCTCCGGTGGCATCCTGGCCAATCCTGGGTGTGCTTCTTCCACCTCCAGTATCCTGCGGGCTAATATAGCGGCTCCGTCGTAAGAAACCTTGATTGTTGGGGCTTCTTGGACTTGGTCGTTCACCGACGATCCTTTAGGACACGACAAATCGTGTATCACCCGAGCGTCGACGGACATGTCTGCATCACCTTTCTGGACTGCCCCAAATGGACTGCAGGTGACACCATCGAGCGATGCCAATAAATCGATATCCAGAATCAAGAATCTATCGTCGTCTTGTTCCTTTCTAAGACTTTTAATCACTGCATTAAGAGCACGTAGCGCCGATCCGTGATTCGGGGCGGGTGCTTCTGTTTGGAAAAACAGTTTTCCATGTTGGTCTGACCCCATGGGCCACAATGTCGCGCCACTCATCCTTGTACTGGTATGTTTTCCAAGCTGGGAGGTGGTCAGGAACACTTAGGGCCTTGTTTGGCCGTGGACCTTGTGGTGACTCACCTCTGATGAGCCGGATAAGGTCGTGGAGTCTCATTTTTGATCTCCGCAGGAGCTCACTGTACGCGTATTGCTTGGCACGAGCAACCTGACATTTCTGCACTCCATTCGCCGTTATAGTAGGAGAAGTCGATGCAGGTGAACCAATACCAAAGTGATCCATGACGACTTCCATGTTCGACCTCATTTCTGCTCGCTGAAAAGAGAAAACTGTTCGCGCACTCTCACGGATAGAAAATGCCGCCGATGCTGAACTTCCAGATGGGCGCGCATCCGATCCGATAACACCCGCAGGTTCCTGTCAAGGGCCATGACACCCGAACTCGCTGTTATCTTGCAACCAACGCCCCGACCCGAACTTTGACTTCCTCGTGACTATCAACCTGCATGCACACATCGTGCAGCGACTCAGCAACGCCTCGAACGTGGCTTGGGGCCACATTGGAGCTAACAATCTGCCTGCGTTCATCATGCCGGCTCAACAACGCCTCGATCGTGGCTTGTGACCACCTCGGGGCAAACTACCTGCCTGCATTTATCATGCAGTGGCTGACTAACGCCGCGATCGTGGCTTGTGACCACCTCGCAGCAAACTACCTGCCTGCATCGTTTGTGCAGCGGCATACCAAGACCTCTTACGTGGCTTGTGCTCTCCAAGGAGCAATTATCATACAGCGGCGAGAAATCACCTCGGTCGCTGTGTTCCTCTGCGTCGAGTCCCGTCCTCAACCAGCACTCGGCAGATCGAGGATTATACTTGTTATCAGCTTGCTGCGCAGGCAGAAGCTGGTTAAATGGCCTGTAGCTGGACGCCTTCTCATCCGCTTCGTGGCTCCTTCACAGGACTGCTGCATTGGTTTCTGCTGGTGCGCCCTGGACGCGCATTCCTCCGTACGCCTTAACAATGAAGTTTTTAACCATCCCAGGTAATTTGTTGGGAACGAAGTGTCCTCGGTAGTCGTAGATGCATGTGTCTCCATCTCCTGGGCATCCTTCTTCAGATAAATACTTCATGCAGAGTTTCTTGCCTTTTCGGATCGGTAACGCCGAGACCACCGCCGGAGGGACAGGAATGACAGTAGCCTTGCGCTTGCCGTTGGAAACGCCGTTTGATCTTCGCTGAGTTGGCCGCTGGCGTGCAGCCGATGTCCGAGAGACTGGGATTTTTAGCGCTGCTTCTACCTTGAGACTGATCACCGATGAACCACTCGCGCGTATGACTCGTGGTTAAACTGGAAATGTGTCTTCACTTCCTTTGCTGCCTCGATGTCCTCTCGTACCACACAAGACCGAAACCGCTCAAAACAATCATCAATCCAAGCTACCAGCTCTGGCACTGCTTCCGGACAACGCATTGACTTCGTCTTTCGAAGCAAAAGCAGAAATCGCCTGGCTGCGTCTACCAAGTCAGCGACCATCTGAGTGTACATCTCGTTGACAAGCAGTGAGAGCACCTCCAGGGCTGACAGGATGTCGGCTATATCCTCGGCCTTCTGCGGACCGGGGAGCTTGTTCTTTGTCGAAAATCCGTCATATCGTGGAGCCGACAGAAGTCTCGCTCTTCCTCCACGTCAACTGGGGAGAATTGCATTGACGACAATCCACGAAACCCGAAATCCCAGCCATAGAATCCACGCGCAACTCCAGGGTGTGGCAAGTAATCGAACTCCTTCGCCTGAGACTGTGCAGTCTGTACAAACAATTGTACATCAAGAGAAGCGTACTTACCGTTGACCATTGCGCCATGAGCCACCGCTTGTTGTCGACTGGGCTTGAACTGAGACTTAGACTCAGTGGCTGTTGTAACCACCAAGGAGCTGGAGCTTCCTTGCCCCAAGTTTGCATGACGCAGCGCAATGAGCTGATTAATGTCTCGAACATGTCAGGATCACCCCTAAGCGCCGTCGAAGGGCTAGCAGTCGGGATTCACCCTGCTCAATTGGAGTCGACGGTTATCTGGCCGCCGGCGCGTGCTGCTTTCTTGCCCAGTTACCTCATCGTGGACCACTACCGCTTGTTCTAGGTCATCATCCGAGTCGTAGAGCTGCTCTAGTCGATCCGCATCCGTGGTACCGCCAACAGGAGGACCTGAGACTCTTGGAGTGTCCCCAGATATCTCAGCGAACAACGACTTAGGTACAGTCGTGCCCTGAGGAGCTCGTCGTTTCCCTTCCAGATAGAACACGTAATTTAAAACATGCTCGATCTGCAGAAGATCGATCCGAGTACTCGCCATGTTGAACACCGGCACAACTTGGCTTTCCTCAATTGGATTCATGCCCAATTTTCTGAGAATCGTTGCCGAGCTGCGACGTGCTGCCTGTCCGATTCCGTTAAAGTGGTCATGCGCTGCGTTGTGAATGGCACGCATTTCAGCAGGCATAATATCTGAGACCCCGCGCATAACGCAGGGACGCAGCGCATACGTCTCAAGGGCCAAATCTTGCAATTCTTCCTTCCCGTAGGGTGTATCGCACGTTTCTTCTACGAAGGTAACCTGCAAAACCCCCATCTTCGAGAGTTCATTCCAGGAATAGGCCACCACCATGCCATAGTCCCAAACCTTGGGCTTCCCACGAGGAACGCGGGCGATGCATAAGGCGCTACCCACATAGGTGCCGATTCTACTCAGCGCTTTTTCTTCTGTCACCGCACGTAACTCCACTTCGGCCGCCCCATGTTGGGTTGAGAAAGCTCCGATGTCACTCCACCGACCGCTAGGTACTCGCTCAACATCGTAATGCCCTTGCTGCGCCTCAGACGTGGTCTTGCCGTAGGCATATCCCTCCGATTCGAGGGCGTCGGGCTTTAACAGGGCGTACAAAATTGCTGATGGCATCGTCAGGAGGGAGGAAGCAGAATGGTGTCCGAGAAGCCGGCGCGAAGAGTCAGGAAGGCTTGGAGGCTCTCGAGAGGACGGCAAAAATGAAACTGAGCTCGGCTGAGGTGCCAGCCTCTCTTGTAACCTAAACTTAGCCTATTCTTTCTCGCCATCAAAAAAGAAACCTTCCTCTTTGGACTGCGCTGTCATCGACATCTTGTCCGAGGAAGCCGACCAGCTGGCGAACCAAGTTTTGTGCGTCTCCCCGGTTCTTCGACTGGCTTACGACTTCAGTTTCGGTCTTCGCGGCCTATCATTGATGCATTTCCGACGGTTCATCCAGGAAATTGAGCAACCTTCGCCAGCAAACGCAGTAAATATGACCAATTTCGGCCGAACCAATGTGCTCCAGCCGGCGGTTCCGGCGGCAAATATCGCAGAGATTGCATCTACATTCAAGATCTTACTTCATTTCGCCGATGGATTTTACAACGACACCGTGTGCACATTCATTCGTGCTGGCGCAGATTTCATCGATCAGCTTTCCATCCTGTCGTGTCCCGACGCCACTGCATGTGCCATGCTCGTTTTTTGGATCAATACGAAGCTGGGCTAATTTCGCAGCGCGATTTATTGAATCAGGAATACAAGCGGCAGATCGGATCAGCCAGGAGTTTACGAGAACTGACGATCATCTTATGGAACATTATCAGGTTCAGCAAGACCGCCAACTTGCTGCTCTCATCACTGCAAACACGTCGACTCCACCTCCACGAACGCCGCATCCCCACCCCAAAGGTGGATCGAAGTCATCAGCTGTCCTCGCCAGCTACGCACTCTCCTCCCGAAACAGGGTAGTAAATCGCTCTGCATGTGGTACTTGTCGAAAAAGGGTTGCACCGGTCCGGCTCCTGGTCAGTGCTTTGATCCCAACAGGGCGCATTTCAAGCCCCTTGCACTTCCAGCAGATGCCAAATCCTTTATCGACGAAAATTGTTTTGGTTTGGCATCCGAATTCGCGGATCTGTGACGCTATAGAGAGCAATCAGTTAGTCGGAGAGGGCTGCAGCAGAAGTTGCCTGTCGCTCTCATTGAAACACCGGCAAGACGACAGCTCCTCCCGAGCGTACAAGCAACCCCCGTAGTACAGGCTGCGGGGATTTCAGCTCCAGCAGTACAGGCTGCGGGGATTTCAGCTCCAGCAGTACAGGCTGCGGGGATTTCAGCTCCAGCAGTACAGGTTGCGCGGATTTCAGCTCCAGTAGTACAGGCTGCGGGGATTTCAGCTCCCGGGGTACTTGCCCCCGGTGATACATCAACCTACACTCAGAGGTGCAGCAACAAGTATACAAATTTCCGACAATCACAGCTTGCCGTCCGGCGCATTACTGAGAACGACGCACAACAACGTTATCACCAGTTTGCCTCCAATTACGTCGTGACGGTACCGCGTCGTACAGCGCGACCGGATTGCCTCGATATTCAGCGGATTCGTGCTGACTCACTGCTAGCTCGGCAAAGCCGTCTCCCACTGAGTCAATTTATCGAGGTCTTCCAAGATCAAACACCACAAGACCTCAGGCCAAACAAGAAACTTTTGAATTACCTTTACTATAACGGGGCGAGAGCAACCGTTACTAGCGTACACTATAGGTTAAGAGGAAGCTCAATATAATGAACTCAAGTCTTATGTTTGGGGCAAATTCAACTCTAATTTAGGTTAGGCCCAGGGCGGGGGCCCTGGCCTCATGTGATCCACTCAAATGCAGGTCAGCTCCTGATTGGCTGAAGTGACACTCTTCAGCCAATCAGAGAGTGACAACACAGCACGCGCTAGCCGCGTGCTTTTGTACCTACTTTTGTAACTAATGATACCTACTTATGTAACTAGGGTGAGGCCCATAACATCACCCCTCTCTAAGTTGCGTTTACGGTGACGTAGCGCACACGCAGAAATCTCCAGAGAACATAGCCGTGAATCCAATGTCGAGACCACTCGGCAGCGGGCAGCTGAGTGAACACAATGCAAGCACCGATGGAGCAGTCAAGCGGGACAGGAGCGAGCAAGAGCGACAGGGAAGACGGGCATCCGTTGCTGAACCCGGCGCCGAGACTTGTCTCGGCGCCTCACGTGATGGACCCCGAGCTCAAGCCGTGGGAGCTGTACAGTCTTGACGGCGCCGACGGACCCGAGTCGCTTGAAGCCATGAAAGAATACTTCGCGCGCTATCGTGGAGTGAGGAAAAAGTCGACGGACCACTCGCACACGCACGACGCTCTGCAACGATCGTGGTGCGCCTTCATACGACGCTGGAACGCGGTACGACGTGAAGGCAATGCCTTCACGTCATGGCTATAGGCACGGGAGGAGCGGCGCGGCGAACACTCTATTGGCGAGCTGCGGACTCGCATCTGCAGAATGGCGAACGAGGAGTGTTGCATCTGCTTCGTTCATCTGCGGGAAGGCTGTTCGGCATGTTCCGTGTCTCGCCAGCGACCCACACTGGCTGAGTGGGACGACCAAGTTCGTCGTTGGCCCCTGAGCGATATCGAGCGTCGCTGGATCGGGCGCTACGAGCGCTCTCTCTCGCAGCTGACGCAGACGCATGTCCGTCGTGGTCGTGATAGTTATCGTAGTCGCGGCAGGCGGAGCCGCGACCTTTCGCGCGACCGCGAACGTTCAGACAGTCGCAATCGCTCTCGGCGTCGCCACGGTGGAAATTACTGGACTGAATCGCGTGGCCGCGAGCGCAGTCGCTCGCGAGATCGTGGGCAGTGGGCCCGACACCGTTCGCGCTCACCAGAGCGAGCGAGGCCTCATATTCTCTCACCACATCAGGGATATATTCCATCAAGCGGCTACGCGGCTCCCACGTATCCTCCGCTGGCGAATATCCCAGCCAGCGGACGCGATAGTGCTTCTCAGTGGAACGCGGTCTCTTACTCGTCGTCCGGATACCAACATCACGGCGGGGACGCGTATCGTGATCCACGATACGCTCGGCGATCCAGCGCCGAGCGCCCGACGCGTCATCAGCGGGGGCGGACCATCACGACGAAAGGTCGCGCCTTGGGGGAGAGCAGTCGCTTCAGAGAGATCACTCTGAAGGGCCACCGGTTTCATCGGTTTCGTCGGTTTCGCCGAATGTTCAGGCGTCCCGTGGCGACGAGTCGTCGCGTCACCAAAAGCGACTGACGCTGGAGCAGTACCGACTGATGATGGCCGATGCGCAGCAGGCGAGGGACGACGAACTGGAGGCGCAGAATATTGCGGATAGCGCTCGCGAGGACGCGAGCGCGGCGACGGAGGTTGCTCAACGAGCGCAGCGCGATCGTCGAGAGCTTGTGGAACGTTTGAGACGGCTGGAGACGGCCACGTTTGGTTCACCACAGGCAAACGTGCCGACGCGCGAGCAGAGAGGTCTTGGGCCGAGTCGTCGTCAGCGTCGCAAGCTTGGGATGTCGGACTACGAGCCCGCCCGCGGTCGCGCGGATGGAGATCAGGAGATCCGCCGAGCGATACGTCTTGAGGCGTCCGACGTAAAACGTCGGGTGTACGCGCATCGCCGTTGGTATGTCTAGCGTGTACGCATCTCCATGAACTTGCATAACTTTAAACGGACCAATGAATCTTGGGGCGAGTTTGTTCGCGCCTAAGTTCGTCACGGCCGATGACTGAATACCATCGGTCGATAATAAGACTAGTTAGCGACGGGAGACGCGACGTTGTTCGTCGCGCCAGGCAGCGAAAAGGCAAGGCCGTGCTTGGTCTCGTGGCACTCGTAGTATGCGAGCGCGTTCGTAAAGCAATGGCGGTGGCAACTTCAAAATCCTCGGATGTACCCGTACCAGGTACCGGTACTGGTGGTATCGATATCCCATCAGTCTCGTTACTGTCAGTGCTCGTGCGCGCACCATCTTCGCTCGACACCAGCGCCGAGTTACTCGGCGCTCCTTCAGTTCCTCCTCCACCAAGAGTGGAGCCGACGCTCCCAAGTGCCGGACTGAATGCGAGCACCGCAGGAACGCGCGGATGTCGCGCGTTGTTCACGTAGAACGGCGTCAACCCTGTTGACGCATGAACGGCGTTATTGATTGCGAACTCAGCGAGTGGCAGGAAGTCACTCCATGTGGCAAAGGAGGTGGCGTAGCTTTGGAGAACATCCTCAAGCACACGATTGACCCTCTCCGTTTGCCCATCCGTCTCCGGATGGGCCGCTGTCGACATCAACAGGCGTGTACCAAGCAATTCAAAGAGCCGATCCCAGAACGCGGACGTGAATCGCGGGTCACGGTCGGAAACGATAGATTCCGGCAGGCCATGATGCCGGAATACGAGATCGAGAAAGAGACGTGCCGTGTATTCCGCTGTGACATGGGTTGCGACCGGAGCAAGATGCACCATCTTGCTGAAGGGATCGACGAGGACCAGGACATCTGTGCGCCCCTGGTCGTCTCGCGGCAACCCGAAAATGAAATCCATACTGACAGATCGCCACGCCTCCGTGGCGATGGGCAACGGACGAAGCGGAGCCTGTGACGAAGAGGAAGGCTTGACACGCTGACAGATATCGCAGGAACGGACCCATTTCCGTATCCACTTATACATGCGAGGCCAGTAGAAGTCTCGAGAAAGCGCACCGAACGTCTTCTCGCGGCCGAGATGACCGCCGACGGGTGCATCGTGGTATTCGTGGACCAAGCGAGCACGAAGGTCGTCATCAGCTGGTATGACGACACGCGGCGAGTCGAACCGGTCCATCATATACGTCAATAACGGGCCATCGAGTGCATATAGCTCGATGTGGTCGCGGGTCGGACGCGTCAACTTCTTCAACGACTCCGTGGTAGGAGGGCGGAGATACGCGATAATGGTCGCGTAGAACGGGGCGTTTCCGTACGCCTCAGCGATCTGCTGACGCAGTGGTAACACTGGAGCTGAAATCGTCGAATTGATACCAAGAGCGACGCAGCAGGCACAATCTTCATCTTCGTCGTCGTCGTCAGGTATCTGATGACCCTTTTCGCGTCTTGGATCGTAATCAGGGCGACGAGACAGCGCGTCGGCAAGAATAATATTCTTGCCGGGTTTGTAATGAACAACGAAGTTATACTCAGCGAAAAAGGACAGCCAACGTGCCATACACTGTGACAGATGCGGGCTCTTCATCGCGGTGCGCAGCGACGCGTGATCCGTGTAGACGGCAAACGTCTGCTCGCCGAGCAGGTACACTCTGAATTTAATCAGAGCGTAGCGCATCGCGAGAAGTTCTTTGTCATGGACAGGGTAATTCTTTTCGGCTGGTTTCAGCTGTCGTGACTGGTAGCTCACGACTCGTTCGTGGCCCTCATCATCAAATTTCATGAGCGCGCACCCGATGGCAAAGTAGCTGGCATCACAGACAACGTGAAATGGCTTCGAGTCATTTGGAAGCACCAGTATCGGGGCCTCAGCGAGACTCTTCTTCACCGAATCGAAGGCGTCTTGGTGTTCAGGACGCCACGACCACGTGGCGTCTTTCTTCAACAGCGACGACAGCGGCTGGATCAAGCCAGCGTAGTTCTTCGTGTACTTGTGGAGATAATTCGCCAGCCCCAGCCATTGACGTAGCTCCGTGGGGTTCTTGGGTGTCGGCCAAGAACAGATCGATGAGACTTTCTCTTGATCGCCACGGACACCATTCTTGCTCACGTAGCACCCAAGGACAGAGATTTCCGGTGCGCAGAAGACACACTTCTTCAAGTTTGCGTAGAGTTTGTTTTCGCGCATCACTTGGAAAACTTGCCTCAAGTGTCGTAAGTGGATCCTCGACAGCGCTGAGGTCTCCTCAGCGCGGCTGTGAACGAAGATGTCGTCGAAATAGCTCGGCGCAAAGTCGCGGAGCGGCCGCAGCACGTGAGAAACCATTCGATTAAACGTAGCAGGCGCATTCTTCAGACCCTGCGGCATCACGAGCCACTCCCAGAGCATGCCACTCGGAGTGCTGACCGCAGTGAGAGGAATATTGCTCTCTCTCATGAGGATCTGGTAGAAGCCATCCGTAAGATCGATTGCGCTGTAGATCACGCTGCCTGACATGGAGTCCAAAACCATGTCCTTCCGTGGAATCGGCGTTTGTGCAGGAATGGTGGCATCATTCAACTTGTTAAAAGCATGGACAATGCGCCATCCGCCAGTGGCTTCCTTCACACAGAAGGTCGGACTCGAGTGTGGCGAGATACTCTCGCTCACGTGTCCAGCCTTGCGACGACCCTCGAATAACTCGTCAATTGCTTTGACTTGATCTCGCGGCAGCGGCCAGTGCCGCGTTACGCAGTACTTCGCCCCGGGCACGAGGTCGATCTCGTGTCGAACGCCTCGATCAGCGGGAAGCTCAGCCGGTATCTTCTCGGGAAATACGTCAGCGTACTCGCAGGCGAGCGCGTACACGGGATTTCCGGACTGCTTCAGTGCCGCCCACGATTGTGCCGCGAACCGCTCTTCGCGCACCGACTTCGGTTCAGCACCTTGGAGACGGGCCGATGTGTCAACGTCGCTGATAGCGTTTAATTCAAGAGCCGACGAGGCAGCGTCGGTGATCAGACACACCTGCTCGATGTCACCGGCCTTCAGGTCACGCAGGAAATGCTTCCAGGAAAGCCCTGGAAGACGCGTGATCGACTTGGCGTCGCGAGGAGGACTCGCGACCTCGACAACACGATTCCGACGTGGGCCACCCTCTACGTATTCGAGTGCGCAAACAGACTCCATCTCCTGAGGTCCGTCCGCGCTGAAGCCACGTCGCGGCTTCAGTCGCCGGCGCTTCGACTTTTCTTTCGCTTCGAGCCTCTGCTCGAGGCAGATACGTCGTTGTCGCTGGACGACGAATCACCCTCCTCTAGGCGCGGGAGCCTGATCTCAACCGCGCCGGTCAAACGCGGGATCAGCTCCTGCTCGACCACGTCGGTTCGCGGGAGTCCTCTGTGCTCGACCGCCTCGATTCGCGGGAGTCCTCTGTGCTCGACCGCATCGTTGTACTGCGGGAGCCGCGTTCGCTCGACCGCATCGTCAACATCCTCGCGTCGCCGCGAGGATACTTGCTCATCATTCTCGGCATCAATCAGCGACACGGCGCAAGCCATACAGAGAGGGCCATCGCTCACTCTGTGCAGGGCTTGGGTCGTGGAGGACTTATCCACGACTCGGACGTGCGGCCAATCCGACGGAGCGACCAACAGGTGTGTAAACACTTCGCTCACATCGAAGTCACTTCGACGCTTGACTGATCGGGCCAACCAGTCGATCTCCGGCTGATACCGTGCCAACCACGGTATCCCCAGGATACAGTCAAACGCGTAATTCATATCGATCACCAGAAAATCGTCGTTGCTCTGGAAGCCGTCGAACATATACGGCAACGCGATATCACGCCGCGGGACGCGGCGTGGCTTACCGTCAGCCAGCTTGACGACGATTTCACCTGGACCCTTCCGAACGGAGATTCCTGTTGGGAGTAACGACAGGCACGATTCACGGAAGAAGTTGTTCGTCGCTCCGGAGTCCAGGAGCGCGCGGAGAGGACGCCGCGCGCCAGAGACGTGAAGACTGACGATGATTAGCCTCGAGTCGCCGCTGGTTGTGGTGGCATTAAACTGTGCGTGCAGCACAGCGGGGCTAGGAGGTCGGGTTATCACCGGGGACCCGGACCTCTATTTCAGCCAGTAGGGCGCCCCGCGCCTACTGGACCCGACCGTTTTTACTGGGCCGTCTGGATCGCCAGAGCCCTCGGAGCCCTCGACTTGCGCGAGCACTGGCGCAGGCGCGCGGCACTCTGCCGCGCGGTGACCCGGTTTGCGACAGCGATAGCAGATGAGCTGACCAGCCCCACGCCTACCGCGGTTGAATGGTCGACCGCGAGCACCCATAGCGTCGATGGCGTCGATCTCCATGGGTTCCGACGCGGACACCCGAGCTTCAGCTGACATAGCTCGAGAGTACGAAGCCGCCACCGTATAGTCCTCGCGAAGCGCGAGGGCAAACGCCTCCTCCAGTGTCGTCGGCTCGGCGCGCGTGAGACAATAGCGCGTCATACCTTCGCGCATTCCGAACACGAAGACGTGGACTTGCGATGCCATATCGATGGGACTCGTGATGATGCACGAAGCCAGGTGTCGTGTCTTCTGCACGTAGTCGTGCATGGACAGCTTGCCTTGCTTGAGCGCAAAGAACTCCGCTCTCATCCGAGACTCGTCTTATGGAGGCTCGAACGCCAGTCGGAGATCACTCTGGAGGCTCTCCAGAGTGGAGAACGCGGCTCGGTCAACGACGAGCTTGCCGAGGGCCCATTCTTTGGCCTTCCCAGACAAGCGGGACAGCAGGAAATTCACCTTCGCCGTTGGCGCTTCGATCAGCCTCGAAGCGATCGCGATGTCAATCTCACGGAACCAGCGGTTCAGTGGCAGTCGGTCTTGACCGACGCCGGAGTACACCGATGTCTCCATCTTCACCGCATCGTTCCGCGTGGAATGCGAGGGAGTTGGCACTCGCCGCTTGACTTCGGCGAGCTCGCGTTCCATGAACTCTTGGGCCGCCTGGCGCTGGTGCTCGGCAGTCGCTGCGCTCAGCAGCGACGTGACGACGGACTCACTGGATACAGCAACCAGACGATGGAGCGCTTCCCACTCGATCCGTGTGAGGTGCGGGAAGTTCTCGTGCTCCAGGGTCATACCGGACCCTCCAGACATCGGGACTTGGCTCATTGTAGACTTGGTCGTTGGAAGGACTACTAAGTGCTACCAGGTATAACGGGGCGAGAGCAACCGTTACTAGCGTACACTATAGGTTAAGAGGAAGCTCAATATAATGAACTCAAGTCTTATGTTTGGGGCAAATTCAACTCTAATTTAGGTTAGACCCAGGGCGGGGCCCTGGCCTCATGTGATCCACTCAAATGCAGGTCAGCTCCTGATTGGCTGAAGTGACACTCTTCAGCCAATCAGAGAGTGACAACACAGCACGCGCTAGCCGCGTGCTTTTGTACCTACTTTTGTAACTAATGATACCTACTTATGTAACTAGGTGAGGCCCATTACATTTACCATCGAACCCCGAGCTCCGGAGCCTGACGGATCAATGGAACTCTGTTGTTAGGGAAGGAGTGAAACCATTGTGGACATCATCAAAGCCTCAGCATCAGTTGGAGCGTCCCGTAAACCACATGGCTATTCAGCATCATTCACATCGCGTGCAAGAACATATTGTCAAAGGCCACAACGAAGGGCGGTACCTCATTGTGGATGCTGACCTACTTGACCAGTGGAGCGAAATCTTTATCAGCCCCATTGGTGCCGTGGACAAATCTGGAGCATCAGATATCCGTGTTATTAACGACTACGCATTTCCTCGTGGTGCTGCTGTCAACGATTTCACGGACCGAAATTTATTTCCCGACATTTCGTACAATCCTCCACGGGATATCGCTCGCCACGGGTACACGATGCGTTGAAGCTAACATGGCGCTGCGGAAATCCATGGCCGTGGTCCTCGGTCCAAAGGCCATCAATGAGAAAAAGTTTACAACATGGTCGACACAAACAAAGGCCTTGGGTCTGCTATGGGATACCGCCACCGGAACTATTTCCGTCCCGACATCAAAACTACCCAAAGCTACGGAAAGCATTCGAGGTGCACTTTCTGACCAAACTTGTACGAGATCATCGCTCGATAAGTTATTGGGTAAGTTTACGCTGCGTTTCGACATGTTTTCCTGCCGCACGGTCATTTTTCCAAGGCGTTCAATATTTTGCTACAACATTACCGGGGCCACACGCACGTCGTCGCTTGTCACAAGACGCTCGTAGCGACTTGCGCTGGGGTTTGGCGGTTTTGCAGCGCGAGGATCGGTTAAATTCATCCCGGTCGAACATTTTGCGCGGTTGCAACCTCCTTCTCGGTATGTGTACATGGATGCCTCCGATTTAGGCATCTGCGCGTTGGAACCCCATCTGAAGCAGTATCTACGTCTACCGTTCGGCCCTGAAGAGCGAAAGAAATTTGCAACATCCAAAGTGAACAACTCAATTAACGTGAGAGAGTTGTTGAGCGCCGTCCTGGCTACACTCTATTGGGGACCAACATGGGCTGCAACAGGGCGTGATCGAACTAACGTCTGCATGTGGATCGACAATACAAGTGCGGTTGCGTGGCTAACGAGGCGTTCAAGTCGCCATCATATTGCCAGGAACTACAATCGCGTCATCTCGTTAATGGAGTTTCAACACTCATTCACATGCTCAGCTGCACATATTCCGGGGAACAAAATACTATGGCTGATGCCGGTTCAAGAGCCTGGAGCACATATCACCACTTATACCCTTTATGGTCTAACTTGTCAGATTCATGGACACAGGTAGTCATTCAACTGCAGCACAGAGATCCCTGGAGGCTTTGGGAGACGTTATTCACGGACACGCTGTCGCCGGAACAACTTCTGATAAATACACAACGTACTGGAGGCAGTGGTGGAGTTTTTCAAGACGGCTCAAGTGGTCTCCGTGGCTTAAGCGACCCGGACGAGCCTCCCACAATATGCTCGGATGCTTCGCCGTTTATTGCTGGAAATATGGATGGAATGTATATTGAAAAAACGGCAACACATTTGGTACAATCAAGCTCAAGCTAGCGGCAATCCGATGGTATCATCGCCGATTCGTGGGCATCGCCTGACCACGTCTCCGGATTTCACTATACTCATGCAAGGTATCAAGCGACTATCACCACCTATTCAAAAACTACAGCCAATTTCCCCAGCTTTTCCTGCGACTTCTGTATCGACGCCTCGATTTTCAGCAGCCCCAGCAACGACTTTTATGGGGCAGTATTCTCATCGGTTTCTTTTTCCTTTTGCGGCGATCGGAATATTTGCGCATAGGGAAGAAACGCCACTTTAACTGCCTCAAAACCCAAAACGTATTCTTCTGAGACGAAGAAGGCAGACCTGTCAACCAGGAGAGCGCAACATCCGTCACTATTGGACTCGAAAGCGCAAAATAATGATCAGTTCGGCCGCGGCATGGAGGACCATGCACGCATCCGGCGACCCGATTATTTGCCCAGTCGCGGCTCTGAAGCACATCGAGAAAGCAAGAAAGGCGGAAAGTCGTCACGAGAGATTATACATCTGCGGAAACCTCACCGCAGCTTCTGTGGCAGCGGCCCTCAAAACGACGGCAAGAAGTGCTGGAGTTCCAGAGTCGAGTTACTCGACGCATTCCGTGAGAATTGGCGGAGCTACGGCCCTTTTGAGTGGAGGCGTCAATAGCCTCACTATCATATTACTTGGACGATGGGTATCTAACTGCTTCGAGCAGTATCCGACACAAGCAGCAAGGTCAACAACTTCACTGTCACGCAGAATGATCGGGACATCGCGCCAACCACCTCCCCAGTAAGGTCGGGCAAGCATATTATTGGGGGCCGCTCACCACGCCCTTACTCAAGGCTGGTCGAGGGTCAATAAACAATGTTGATTGCCCCGAAACGACTGAGTGGTATCCTTAGAAATAGTGAACATTCGGAGGATGTTCCAGTTTCCGGATATAGTGTAAGGAGTTTTAAAACTACCCGTATTCTTAGCGCACAGATCGCAGGATGAGCCGCTGCCGGCGAGCATGCTCCAGTAGATAGCTCACTTTCGAGTTTTCCTCGCTTGGACAACATCTTCGATAACCCGCCTCACCACGCCCTTACTCAAGGTTGGTCGAGGGTCAATAAACGATGTTGATTGCCCCAAAACGACTGAGTGGTATCCTTGGAAAATGACTCGTATGCCCTTCTGGAAACGCCGAAAGCCGCCGAGAAAAATACGATGTGATTCTCAAATTACCTGTTGCTGATGAACGTTAAAATAATTTCGATCCGGTGACGGTGGCGTTCCAAGACCTGCACTATTGGGTTCCGGATCCAAAAATCCGCAAGAAACTCTGGAGTTGCTCAAGAGCATCAACGGTATGCTGTGCCTGGGTCAATCACGGCACATATGGGATCGACCGGTGCAGGCAAGACGACACTAATGAATGTGATCGCTGGTCGCAAGACCGGTGGCAAAATTGAGGGCAAAATCATGTTGAACGGCTACGGGGCCAGCGACCTGGCCGTCCGTCGGTGCACAGGCTACTGCGAGCAGGTAGATGTGCACTGTGAGGCTGCTACCTTCCGTGAGGCGCTCACGTTCAGTTCATTTTACGCCAGGAGGCCTCTATTTCGGAAGCTAAGAAGCATGACTCCGTGGACGAGTGCATTGAAATGCTCGGGATGGAGGATATAGCCGACATGATGATTCGTGGTAGTTCAGTGGAACAGATGAAGCGACTGACAATCGGTGTGGAGCTTGCAGCACAGCCCAGTGTGATTTTCCTGGGTGAACCAACGAGTGGTTTGGACGCTCGGTCTATCATGGACGGTGTTCGCAAGGTAGCTGACTCTGGTCGAACGATTATTTGCACGGTCCACCAGCCTTCTGCAGAGGTCTTTTACCTCTTCGACAGTCTGCTGTTGCTGCAGCGTGGGGGCCAAACTGCCTTCTACGGCGATCTGGGCAAGAATTGCCGTAACCTGATCGACTATTTGAGAATATCCCTGGTGTGACTCCGCTACCATTGGGTTACAACCCGGCAACTTGGATGCTTGAATGTATCGGTGCCGGCGTGGGCCATGGAAATGCCCAAGCCATGTGTTTTGTGAGCTACTTCAAAAACAGTCCGTACAACCACCAGCTGGAATCGAACATGGCAACGGAGGGCATCACAACTCCGTCGCCGGAGCTTCCGGAGATTGTAAGGATTGCGCCGCGCAACGTGAACTTCCATGCTTGCTGCCTGCAAGCGAATCTCTTCTGTCTGAACAAAATGCCTTCGTCCGAACGGAGAAGCTAGACGTGTCGGTATTGCACCGAATCTGATGCTGTTGGCCTGTGATTTCGCCACCGCCGAAGCTCCGGATTCAGCGCAGCGCTGTAGGCGCTCTAGATGTATTACCAGTAGTGTATGGGGCCCGAGATTCGACAGTAGAGCTCCTCTACTGTCGCGTAGTCTAGCAGTGATCGCAGTCTTTGCCTAAAGCCTGAATGTCACTTTCCAATTTCTTCAAGCAACTTTACAACTACCAAGTCTACCAACCTCCACCGGTTCCTCGCTGCGTAGTGCCCAAACACCACATTTGGAAGCCCTTGCTCTCGGTCCCGGAGGGATTGTGTGGACCACACCAACTCGGACACCGCTTCGAACCGGACCGAGTATGGTACACACCAAGCGACTTCAAGTTGAAGTCGGGGTTGCGCTGTGCCTTCGTGCCCGCAGAGCTTTGCGAAGCAAGCCCCTCGAGAAGAACTTAGCGTTGTGCCGCCGTGCCCGCAGACAGAGCTGTGCTTTCAGGCCCTCTGAGCGTCTCTAGTCAAGATGGATGCAAATGTAGCTGCCCAAGTGTTGGCAGAGGTGACCACAGTCCTGCAGCGACAACAGGAGCTGATGGAGAAAATCGAGAACAAGCCACCCGCAGAGAGGCAGGTGGAAGGCATCAAGGTGCCCCACTACAGCGGCTCGTTGGGCGAAAGCCTCGAGCTCTTCCTGGACCAAGCCAGGCTGTTCTTCGAATCGAAGAACCTGGACTACACGCATGAGGACAACCGCCAGCGTGTTCTCGCAATTATGGTGTCCAACTTAACGGCCAAGCTGCTACATGGTTCATCACGCAGCAACAAGATATTAAGGACATCACGGCCTTAGCTGTAGGTCTACGCAAGGAATTTATTCCCCCAGGTTTGCAAGAACGACTTCGCGACTCTCTGTACCAATTGAAGCAGCGTGAGTGTAGCGATCTTGCCGAGTACGTGACAAAGTACCGCCAGCTCATCAGCCGTGTCAAATACATGGGTGAGCTGGACAAGATTACGCTCTTCACGCGTGGTCTCGTGGCAACAACACGCGCTGAGGTCGTCTACCGTCGGTGCAGTGAAGTGCATCAGGCAATTAACGTTGCTATGGAGTACGAGCGCGCGCATCCTTCTTAGCTGCTTGAATCTCGCGGATCTTCCCGATCTTCGTTTCAGCGCACCAATAACCATCGTGGGTTAGGTGCTTACGGCCGCCAGAGCCGTGCGCCAAACAGAGAACCGCACATGCACATAGGGTACGGCCGGATGATCTCAAGGGAAGAGTGCCAGAGACGAAACCTGTGCTTCTTTTGCAAGGAGCCAGGGCATCGGATGGATCAGTGCCGAAAGCGTAGTGGACAGCGTGGACCACCACGTCAGCCGCAACTCCAGCAGCAGAGCTACCAGCGCCAACGCGAACCGCGGATGCCTCGCGGCAACGATGACGCCACTACTGCGCCAAACCACCGTATACATGCCTACGAAGAACAGCAGCCGGAGATCGAGACAGAGCTGTTCGAGAGATTGACAATCAACGCAGCTGGCATCAGAAGCTCGGCCAGCCAAGATCAAGAATTTAGGGCGCACCAGCTGCTGATCAAGAATGGCGAGGTGAACGGTACTCATGTCAAGATTCTGTTGGACAGCGGAGCAGATCACAATGTAATGCGCAAGGATCTAGCTACGCAAGTGGTGAGGCGCAAGAAGGCCATTGCAGAGCGCTTCGACGGCTCGGTCGCCGACGCTCAGTGGGTCAACGAGGTGAAGACCGATATAATGCTGGAGGGATGCTGCCTCGACGAGATGCTATTTTCGGAGTGGGATCTGCCCAGTACTCATGACGTCATTCTGGGCAAACCGGGGTTTTCCCGCTTTAACCCGAGCATTGATTGGCGTACACATGAGGTAACTCTCGATTTCGGTCTATTGGACTCCTACTGGCTGATCGACGACGCTGAGCGCTTATTCGAGATGGCAGAAGAAGAGGAGGCTGTAAGCCGAGCGACGTACAAACCGGTACAATCCAAGGACGGCGCATTTGACGAAGAGGACGAATGGGATGCGGAAGGCAATGTGCTAGCTGGTAAAACAGTGAGTGTGCAGCCTGAAGACGAGTCACCAACGCTTGCTGCGTCCAGTTCTTCGATGTCGACTTCGCCCGCTATCAGCCACGTACTGCTAAACTATGCGGACTGTTTCCCGGACGAGTTGCCCAATGAGATGCCTGTATCACGTCCAGTCGAATTTGAGCTGACCATGAAGGCTGACGCGCGTTCAAGCCCACGTGCTCCCTTTCGGTTGTCGAAGACAGAGCAGAATGCACTAAAGCTCTTCATCGATGAACTACTGCTCAAGAAGTGGATTGAGGTGGCCGATTCGGTGTGGATATCCAGCATATTCGCCGTTCCGAAGAAAGACCCAAAGCCAGGCAAGGCGCCAACATGGGCGGAATGGCTTCGATCTGGCAACGCATCGTTACCGGTACGCTGGGTGCTCGATTATCGGTATGTTAACTCGCAGACGGAAATTCCCAAGATCCCGCTGCCTCGTATCGAGGATCTTTTCGACCGTATGCAAGGCTGTCGCTACTTCTCTACTCTAGACTTGGCGCAAGGATACCACCAGATGCGAGTGGAGACCTCAAGTCGAAAGTACACGGCGTTCCGAACGGACACCGAAACGTATCAGTGGTGTGTGGCCCCCATGGGTTTGGCAGGAATGCCCGGGGTGTGGTCTCGACTGATGCGCCTGCTGTTTGGGAGTTTTGACTTTGTGGTTGTGTACCTGGATGACTTGTGCATTTTCTCGCGAACGGAACCGGAACACATCGCGCATGTGACAGCAGTGTGCGAAGTGCTGCGCTCGCAAAAGCTGTACGCACGACTTTCGAAGTGTCATTTTGGATGTACGTCGGTGGACTTCCTCAGGCACACTGTGTCCGCAGAAGGTCTGCATGTCGACGAACGCAAGACGCGCGCGATTGAGAAGTGGCCGGTACCTACGTCGGCGAACAGTCTGCAGAGTTTCCTGGGTTTGTGTGGCTACTACCGTCGCTGCATTGGCCGATTTGCTGGTATTGTCCTGCCGCCAGTGATCTACTGAAGAAGGACGTGGCATGGACGTGGACAGACTCGCAACAGCGTGCCTTCCTACACCTGAAAGCAGCGCTACAGCAGGCCCCGGTTCTTGCTCTTCCCAACTATTCAAAGCGCGTTGTGGTGACTACGGATGCCTCCGGATTCTGTTGTGGTGCTATGCTGTCCCAGACTCATGATGGTGTGGATCACCCCGTGGTCATTCTGTCTAAGAAGCTGTCTCGCCATGAAGTTAATTGGCCAACGCACGAGAAAGAATTGTTCGCCATCAAGTTGGCTCTGAGCAAGTGGCGTCACTATGTGCATGGAGTGGAGTTTGACGTCTTCACGGACAACAGCGCATGCAAGTGGGTTTTGAGCCACCCAAATGTTTCGGGTAAGCTTGCGCGCTGGCTCGATTTCTTTGGCCAGTATTCCTTCGTGCTTCACCACGTTAAAGGCTCCAGTAACGTCGTGGCTGACGCACTATCTCGTGTGGAACACTGCGGCAGAACCACCAGCAGCCGCCTCTACGACGCTGAGCACACGGCAGTCTCGTGTCAGCCTTCTGGTCCACTCATGCTCGCAGAATTGCCGACGCCCGAAGGACCACACAGCCATGGTGCTTGCACTTGGACATCTTTCGCTCCGTGACCTGGGTCTTATCTGTGATGCTTTTGCATTTTCGGGGGAGGATTGGATCATGCTCGCCCGATTGGTGTTCCTCAAGCGGTGACACGGATGCAAGCGTCACAGCTAACGTTGGTCAACGTGCAGCTAGAGAAGACCACAAAGCAGAAGTTTCTCCGAGGATATCGTCTAGATCCCCTCCATAAGAACAGCATCAAGCTGTCGGCGCCTGCAACGCATGACCTCCCGGATGTCGGGACTATTCACAAGAAGGATGGGCTGCTATTCGTTGCGCTCCCAGACGAACGTGTGTTGCGACTCTGTGTGCCAGTGGGTCGTGAACTGCGAACTTCACTCATTTCTGAGGCGCACAGCCCTGTGGCAGCGCATGCAGGAATACGGCGCCCACAGCAAAAATTGGCGTTGTGGTATTTCTGGCCGAGTCTCGCAGTAGATGTGAAATAGTATGTGCAAAGTTGCGCGACCTGCGTACGCTTCAAGTCTAGCAGCTTGCGCAAAAATGGTAAACTGATACCGCTGCCAGTTCCAAGTGAATGCTGGGAGATCGTGGGAATGGATTTCGTGACGGGGCTACCAGTTTCGAGAGGTTTCGACGCTATCCTCGTCGTCGTGGATTTCCTCAGTAAGCGACCAAAGTATATACCGACGCACACGACGGCCACGGCAGCCGACACATCTCTCCTATTCTTCGATGTTGTCGTGAGAAACCATGGCCTGCCTCAGGGAATCGTCAGCGACCGTGACCCCAAGTTCACGAGCTCGATGTGGAAAGAGCTCATGAAAATCATGGGCGTCAAGCTTCGCATGACAACGACTTACCGAGCACAAGCGGACGGACAAGTGGAACGACAGAATCGCGTGCTGGAAGATGCACTACGATGCATGGTATTGCTGCACGGTATCGACTGGGTCGACGTTCTAGGCACCACCGAGTTCGCCCACTCAACGCTCGTAAGCTCTTCGACGAAGATGTCGCCTTTCGAGATCGACACCGGTTGCGTCGCTCAAATTCCAATCGGAGCTGCTACAACACGCAATGACTACGCGAAAAATTGCGGAAAGCCGTCGTCACATCGTGGCTTAAGCTCAGTAAAACCTCGCCGAGGCTCAAGAGCGACAACGTGTGCAGTACAACAAGAAACGGGCCAGCACAGTGTTCGCCGAGGGTGATTTCGTATACTTGGCAACCAAGAACTTGCCATTGGCTCACGCAGCCACAGGTACAAGCATTCAGAAGGACAAGTTCGCCCCGAAATTTATCGGTCCATTTAGGATCATCAACAACAATGCAGCGCGGCTAAGCTTACCGCGCAGCATGAGCCGTCTGCACGACACCTTCAACATCGACGTTCTCCGCCATTACGTGGAATCTCCGTCGAGATTTGTCGATCGCCCGCTGCCGAAAGTGTCTGCGGTCGACTTCCTTCCGGGCGACGCTGACGACGACATGCACGTGATCGAAGCACTGGTGAAGAAGCGTCAACGGAGCCGCCGCACGGAGTTTCTGGTCAAGTGGCAAAACCTGGACACCAGCGAAAACACCTGGGAGCGTGAGCAGGACATTAACCATGTCTGGCACTGGTCCTCCTGATGCGAGCCTTCCGAGAGTCTCAGCGCCAGCACCGTCACGGGAGGATGTGAGGATTGCGCCGCGCAACTTGAACTTCCATGTTTGCTGCCTGCAAGCGAATCTCTTCTGTCTGAACAAAATGCCTTCGTCCGAACGGAGAAGCTAGACGTGTCGGTATTGCACCGAATCTGATGCTGTTGGCCTGTGATTTCGCCACCGCCGAAGCTCCGGATTCAGCGCAGCGCTGTAGGCGCTCTAGATGTATTACCAGTAGTGTATGGGGCCCGAGATTCGACAGTAGAGAGCTCCTCTACTGTCGCGTAGTCTAGCAGTGATCGCAGTCTTTGCCTAAAGCCTGAATGTCACTTTCCAATTTCTTCAAGCAACTTTACAACTACCAAGTCTACCAACCTCCACCGCTTCCTCGCTGCGTAGTGCCCAAACACCACAGAGAAAGTGTTTGGAAAAAGCGTGCTGCAAGCTCGATGACGCAGATGAAGTTTGTGGTGCTGCACTTCTATCAGCTCTACTGGCGCACGCCGAGCTACAACTTGACTCGAATGTTTCTCTCTCTGTTCTTGGCGATTCTGTTCGGTCTCATCTTCGTCAGCAACAACGATTATGCGTCTTACCCTGGATTGAACTCGGGTGTGGGCATGGTGTTTATGTCGTCGCTTTTCAACTCAATGACTATCTACCAGAGCGTGATGCCTCTGACTGTTGTGGAGCGAGGTTCCTTCTACCGCGAGCGTGCGTCACAGACGTACAATGCATTATGGTACTTCGTTGGTTCGACGCTAGTGGAGATCCCCTACTGCTTCGTCAGCAGCTTTTTGTTCACGGTCATCTTCTTCTTTATGGTCGGCTTTACCGGAGTTGGAACAGCTCTAGTCTTCTGGATGGCAGTCGCGCTTTTGGTTCTGATGCAAGTCTATCTGGGCCAGTTCTTCTCATACGCGGCGCCGAATGAGGAGGTGGCCCAGATTTTTGGTGTGCTGTTCAACTCGATCGTCATGATGTTCGTGGGCTTCAGCCCGCCGGCGTACGCAATTCCATCGGGCTACCAGTGATTGTACGATATCTGCCCGGTCAGGTTTCCCATGTCAATCCTGATCTCGCTGGTATTCGCTGACTGCGATGAACTTCCGACTTGGGACGAAACCACGCAGTCGTACATTAACGTGGGCTCGCAGCTCGGCAGTCAGCCGATGGCGAATGCCCCTGAGACCGTGGGCCACATCTCGCTGAAGGAGTACACGGAAGAGTACTTTGGCTTTAAGCACGCCAACATTCCTCGCGATTTTGGCATCTTGGTCGGCATCATCGTGCTTTACCGCATTTTAGCGGCGCTCTCTCTGGTTTATCAACCACCAGAAGAAGTAGATGTAGGCAGCTTATAAGGTTAAGATGAGCATTAGCAGCGTTAGATACGTACCTATGAATGCATGCGCTTGGTGTTTGAAGTCTATCCTGTCTTGTCTGTTTGTTTGAGCATGTGGACGCTCCAGTGGAGATTATGGGACTGAATGTTTACGTGGTCAGCGGGCTTCCTGCGGCAGGAATCCTGCCAGAGGTTCGGATTATCCGAAGTATTGTATTCTCTGGATATTTATTATCCAGAGTCCAGAGTTTAAGGTGGGATCGCTGACCCTCGCCAAACTTGTTTAAACGCATATTGCAGTACATTTCGTAATTTAACGAAACCTGAATCTCTACTGCACGCAGCCATAACCGGTCGGGAAATCGAATACCTGTCTCACTTCTTATCGCAAATTGGTGAATGTTGACCCATCCGGACTCTAACAACCTTCATACGACGTCACAATAGGCCACATTCGTGCAGCATTCATGTAACATGAGAAACACTAATTGACTTAGTAGACTTCGCCGCGCTGCCTGAGCACAACAAGCGGGGCAAACTTGCAGTCTTATCGAAGATTGCACACTAGGCAAACACAATTTGAGTGGAGTTTAATACTTCAACCCTGCGAGCATTTTGTCGTGAATCGGAAGCGGTCTTCCATCATTTTCCATAAGACGGACACGAAAGATGCTAGTGGACGCATCGGTCGCTGGTACTGCTTGGATCACTGGTGCAGCTGCTTCGATCGAGGCTCCTGCTGCTCGCACTTCAGTTGTGTAACTGCTTAAAATGTGACCATTTCTGGAAAATGTTTTTGCCAGTGATACAAATATCCAGAGCTTCTCTGGGCAACGCACGACATTAGTTACTCACTACTATTTTTTTGCGTATCATTATCGATTGCATTAATACTAATACCACGATTCTTGAAAGCTGATTTTGTATTTCCTATATTTCTATGAGGTTTCGGATTTGTATTAGATGTAATACGTTCTAATACTTTGTCACACCGGAAATTGTGATCGATATAGCGGCAACAATTCATCCCTAGAAGCAGTCAGCGAGTCAAGTGATGATCTGAACCCGTTCTCTCTCACTTCTTTGTTTTGTTTTGTTTTGTTTTCCAGTGAGGTACATTGATGTCACTTAGTTTTACTAACGACTTCCTAGTTCTCTCTCACTTCTACCGATAGCTTATCCAACGACATCTCCGCCTAAGTTATTGGATAGATCTCCTTCAGCGCAACAGCGCTCCACCGTATCCTCTTCCAATTTTATTAGAGCTTTATGTTTTTAATCTAAAAAACGATAGAAAACATTAGCGATGCGGTCACCATGTCATCTACTACCTTCGGGGGTGTTCGGGCGACGCGTGCGTGACCCAAACAAGCACATCGGTGGACCAGACCGCCACGAAAGCGGGCACTATGCTCGTCGACACGAATTTGTTACCAACGCAGTGCGGATGCAGCGACCACTTACTCCCCGATCTTCGCTGACGACACGACCGACGTAACTGGTGATTTAATCCGTACTCAGGCCGAATCGGTGCCGCTGGTACTGATCTCACCCTTCACCACTGCTGTAATGGTCACCACATCGTGGACCTGTGCGTGTGCCGATAACGGTCGAGTCACGTGTCGGATATCCACGTGGTGCCACCTCTCGACCTTTCTATGACACGTCATGCTACTCCAAACCCGTGGACCAGTACGAGCTGGCCTTATGGCCGCATCACGGATTTGTGTGCCAGCACATCTGCATGTGCCAGATGAAAGCCCGGCTTTCCTATTTGCATTCACTGCGCTTCCATGTCCCCATGGAGGCTGCCTTCGGAGATAGCTTGTAGTGCTTGTGGCTAGGAGCTAACTGATCAATCTCTTTCTGCATTTCACTCAGTCAAGAGCAAGTGGTTCCCCCAATTGGTAGCACTTCAGCTTCGTTGTTAGGGAAGGGTCGCGCACGCATCGGTCTCTTCGCATCGGACATCTCGCTCACAAGCTTCTGGAACTACCCGCTAATCTGCCGTCCCTCCGTCCAGCATGGAAGAAAGCGACGCTGCCTGTCACGGGACCGCAGGCGATGTCTCCACGAATCCAATCGACATCTTCGTCCAAGCCATCGATCACATTGCTGTTGGCCTTAGCCAGCAGAATGCCCAAATGTATTAAGATTTCCAAGCTCAGCTGCATTCATACCAGCTAGAGCTGCAGCAGCACGTAGAAGCTCCGCAACCGCCTCGTGAGTATCGCCTGGAAGGCGTGTCCATGCCGACGTTCAGTGGGAAACCAAGTGAGTCGGTTGACGAGTTCATCTTTCGGGCGAAACTGTTCATGCAAGGCAAGTGCATCGGCTACACAACAGCTGCCAATCAGCCTCCGTTCTGGCTATCCTGGCCGCCAACTTCCGAGATGGAGCTGCGTCATGGTACCATGCCCAAGTTGTCATCGACAATGTTCGTTTCCACGACGTGGATGCTCTCGCAGATGCTCTTCGCCAAGAATTTGTCCCGCCGGATCAACAATTTTGTCTGCGAGCAGAGCTCAAGGCATGTCGACAACGCAGCTCAGTCGAAGAGTACGTGCGTGAGTTTCGTCGGCTGATGGCTCAAGTCCGAGAAATGAGCGCCATGGACCAAGTCGACCGCTTTTATGACGGACTCAAATCGGAAACCCGCAAGAAAGTGATGTACATGCGATGCGGCACGCTCGCAGAAGCCATTGCTGCTGCCCAGGCATTCGAGCGCACGCATTTTGACTCATCATTGGACCAGAAGCGACCTCGCAACCGCAGTCAGCCCCAACGACAAGCAACTGACGGTCCAACGCCAATGGATGTGTCTGCTGTGGACACTCGTTCAATCAGCAAGGAGCAGTGTCGGCGTCAGAACCTTTGCTTTACTGCAAAACCAGCGGGCATCGCATCGGACTGTGTCCTCACCGTAGATCTTCCCAAGGACAAGGATATCAGGGAAACGATCCAGCTCGGCGGATGTAAATGGAGTATCCGTCGAGCGAGTGATCAGTTCTGAATCTCCTACTGTTCACATGGACACTACCGTCGTCGAGATGGCCGAATTATCGACGTCGGAACTGACGGTCACGCCGCGTAAAGTGGCAGCGACCAATCACTTTCTGCAGAAGGTGCTCATTGGCTGTCGAGCATGCTTGATGTTGATTGATTGGCGCGCCTCGCATTGTGTTTTATCTGGGCGTGGGTTTGACACGTCAAACATGGCGACTGTAACTTTGGTGGCGCGTGGTTTCGATGGGCAATCCCAGAAGCGCACTGTGCCCATTGCGGACCTCGAGGTATTATGTGGAAGCTCGGTTGTGACAGTTCCGTTCGTCTTTCGGCCACTACACTAT
This sequence comes from Phytophthora constricta, assembly GCA_011947335.1. Classification (NCBI taxonomy): domain Eukaryota; phylum Oomycota; class Peronosporomycetes; order Peronosporales; family Peronosporaceae; genus Phytophthora; species Phytophthora constricta. The sequence goes on from JAAVTI010000198.1 coordinate 38,121, forward strand.
GACTATGACGGCATCCGCGGTCGTACTTGGCTGGAAGCCAGCAACCCAAACATTGACTGGCCGTCTCGTACCTTGTCTTGGCCTTGTGATGAGCATGAACCAGACCCCTCTCCACCTCAAATGTAGTTGAGGATGGGCCAGCAGAGCTGGACGAACACATACGTGCAGTACCCTGTAAGAGTGGACTAGCGCCGGTGGAGTTATCGCTTCAGTCATTTCGACAAAGGCTTGAAAACCACGAGTATTTGGAGGTCTTTCGCCTTGTGCTAGAATCGGGTGTGTTGCCGAGGCCTACACCACGTGAGGTTGTCGTGTTGCTAAATGAGTTCGACGATGTGTTCCCGTCCTCGCTTCCGAACGAGCTCCCGCCTGAACGAGCCATTCAACACGACATAGTGCTGAAGCCGGACGCCACACCATCGGCCAGGGCGCCTTTTCGCCATGTACGCGTGGAGGAGCAGGCGTTAAAAAACAGGTTGTGCAGGAGTTGCTGGGGAAAAAGAACATTGATGAGTCCAATTCGCGTGGGTCTCCAATATCGTCGCCAATCCGAAGAAAGTGGTTGCCACTGGAGCAGCCCCAACGCGAGCCGAGTGGCTTCGAAGCGGTGATGCCGATGTACCCATCCGCTGGGTCATCGATTACCAGTACTTGAACTCGCATAGAGTGATTCCGAAGATCCCGTTACCCCGAATTGATGACATCTTCGATAAGTTAAGTGGTGCTGCGTACTTCTCTACACTCGATTTAATGTCGGGATACCATCGGATGCTTCTTGAGCCTCGTGCCCGTGAATTCACAGCATTTCAGGCGAACGGTGAGCTCTACCAATGGGTAGTTGCACCCATGGGAGTGGCTGGCATGCCTGGATCCTGGTCAAGGCTCATGCGTCATCTCCATGGTGGACCCCAGTTTCAAGCATTTTGCGTGGTTTACTTGGATGACATTTGCGTGTTCTCGGCGACTCTGGAAGAGCACGTAATGCATTTGCGTGCGGTGTTGCTTGTTCTTCGAGAGGCAAAATTGTATCCCCGCAAGGAGAAGTGCACATGGGCGCAGCGGTCAATTGTTTTCCTCGGTCATCAGATCTCCGCTTCAACTATTACTCTCGATCCTGCAAAGACAAAGGCCATCAGCAATATGCAGTCACCCAGGAACCGCAAGGAGCTACAGCGCTTTCTAGGACTGTGCAGCTACTTTCGACGTTTCATTCCCCAGTATTCCGCGCTCGTGTTTCCATTGACGGAATTGGTGAAGACGGCAACTGGTTGGCGTTGGGGTGCGAAAGAAATCAAGGCTTTTTGGTGAAGTTCGTGCACTTCTACAACGTTCACCGGTTCTACACCTGCCCGTTTTCTCGCTGCCATTTTTTGTCACCACTGATGCTTCAGATGTGGCAGTGGGCGGTGTGCTGAGTCAAACCAGTAGAGAGTTTTCGCAGTGGCGTATTCCCTGGTCCTAATCCTGATGTCGATAACAGATTGGAAACGGACCAGGCATATAAATAAGCCGTTTTCGCAGACAATCCGTGTCCAGTCATCCTGGACTAAATGAGATAAAATTTCAAAGGATGCTTGTCCACCGCCATTCACTTTATTTGCATTCGCTAATCCACTCGGTCTGTTCGTCAGCTCTTGCTACTGACATGCCTCCCAAGAGTATTAGATCTACGGCTTCCTACAGCGGTGCATCGCGGCCTAGTCTAGCTCGCGCATCTACGGAGAGTCCGTCGAAGCAGGATGATGGCGAGACTATTGAGAAGCTGAAGAAAACGCACAAGAAATTTAGCAAGGACGACGATCTCATCTTGCTGCGTCAGGTTCAAGCCGACAGTCCTTTTGCAGCTGACAGAGGGTCAATTATGGAGGCGTGGACCGTGACTGCCGAGAAGGTCAAAAGTGTTGAAGACTTCGCCAAGGATAACTTGACGAATAAGTCTGCGCAGGCACGCTTCAACGTGCTGTTGGAAGCTCACCGAGCCTATAACGCTAATTCAGATAGAGCATCGGGCGTGTCGGAGGAGTACACCGAGAAGCACCAACTTCTGGATGAGCTGCTGGCGGTAGTTGAGGAGCATATCCGCACTGAGGCGCAGCGCATACGTGAAGCCAAGGACAAGGTCAAAGCGGACGAAAATGCAGGCAAAGTGATGCGTGATTCGGCTGCGGCCCGAATGAAGGATCGCAAAAGTGAGAATCGGGAAGACTCGGCCAAACGTCGTCGATTAAACGTGGGCACTGTAATCGACCTCATTCGCGAGGATTCGGAGAAAGTCCGTGAAGCGCAAGAGCAGCGTTGGCATGAAGAACACGAGGAGCGGGTTCGTGACCGCGAGCTGAAAGAACGCCGGTGGGATGATGAGAGAAGGAACGCGAGGCTGAACGAAAGTTTCGTCTAGAGCTCGCTCGTTTGGAGAGTGATTGTCTCGAGAAGATGATTAAGCTGGCTACGGTGAGATCTCCTAACGCTACGCTCCAGTAAGGTACGCCCTCATCGACGGAGGTGCCATATTGAAGTAAGCACTAATCTGATTAGGGCTGTAGCAGTTATGGCAGTTCGTTAGTAGCATTGCAACCTTGACAAATTTACCGACAGGTGACAAGCGAGCTTTTTGCAGTTTTTTGAAGTCGATGTACGGCCACAATGTCTTCATCAGCTTGAAATTCCACTCGACGGACTCCCGCACACTGCTCATCTCGCGGTTAAACGCGCGCTGCACCGGATCGCTTACGTTGCCTTTGTATCCACTCACTATATAACGTTGTACACCGTATGCAGGATCTCCATACAGGGCGCGCGCGCCAAAAACCTCTTGGTGTTCATCGAAGTACCGCAGTAGTTCACTGGCGTGTAACAACGCTGAATCATGTCGTCTACCTTCCAGGGGGCCCCAAAAATGAACGCATATGCCATCAGGAGCTGTGACCGCTTGGTAGTTGAAGCAGTGATATCGTTTGTGACCGCTGAATACTTGTCGCTGGAGGTTCTCGCCGCCGATGCCGCGACGTGGTGTGGGCCGAGCGATGGCAATCTTCGTACCATCAATAAACCCAAAATGTTATCCAGCGGGGCACCTTTAGCCTTTACAGCTTCGCAGTAGCTCTGGATTCTGTCCGACAAGAGAGCCGTCGGCGCAAATATAGTGTCCGCGAAGGTGGTGTAGATATGGTCGATCATGTGCAGGAAGATTCTCGACATGGCTGGAATTGATCGACGAAGGTCTTCGTCATATCAAAGTATCTCTTAGGGAAAGCGAGTCGGGAGAGCATTATACAGAGTGCTTCGATGCCTGGTATGGAGTCCGGTTCATCCGTCACGACAATATCTGGAATCTGAAGCAGCTCGAACAACTCCCACAAAGCGCCAACGTTAAACCGAAACTCCAGCTCAGCATTTGCATCTGTGTATTCATTCAAGTTGAACTCAACATCTGCAATTTCAGGTTGCTCGACGAAATGGAGCCCGCACAGATACAACAACTTCTTGTTCGTGTTCATGTGTGCGTTTTTTCAGATGAACCACGTCAAGATATCACGTTGATTTTCGCCCTTGTCGCCACATTCCAACTCGCCACTAACATGTATAGTCTGGATGTCGCTCGCAGCATGCGTCTGTGTCTCGATCCCCAAGACCGATGCTGTACTGTGTACATCGCGTGATGCCTCATCGTTTATCAAGTATCCAAATTCCACGAGCTCTGCGCGTACCCTCTCATCGTGAACCGCACCCGACGTGGCTTCGACAGTCGGGCTCGTCCCGGCGTGCAGAGTCCGCAACGCGAAGTCGTTCACCACGCACCCCAGCTCCTCCACGCCCGGCGTCGCGATGTCCACTGCGCCGTACTCCACGCGCCCCAGCTCCAGCGTTATGCCCCGCTCCAAGCACCCCAGCTCCGGTGTCACGCTGTACTCCACGCGCCCCAGCTCCGGTATCACGCCGTACTCCACGCGCCCCAGATCCGGTGTCACGCCGTACTCCACGCGCCCCATCTCCGGCGTTACTCCGTGACCCAAGCGCCCCAGCTCCGGTGTCGCGCCGTGGTCCAAGCGCCCCAGCTCCGGTGTCGCGCCGTACTCCACACGCCCCAGCCCCTCTACGCCCGTCGTCGTGATGCCCCCCGCGTCGTTCTCCACGCGCTCCAACTCCGGCATTACTCTGTGCTCCAAGTGCCCCAGCTCCTGTGTCACGCCGTATTCCACGCGCCCCAGCCCTCTACGTCCGGCGTCGCGTTGTCCCCCGTGTCGTAATCCACGCGTCCCAGCTCCTCCACGTCCGACGCTATGTCGTGCGCAGCGCGCAAGGCCGCATCGCTCATCAAGCCCGATAAAAAATTAGAAGTGGGCAGGTTTTGAACCAGGATTTCATTCCTGGTTGGTAGTCCATTTCCCGGACTGACAGCAGCCGAATTCCTGTTTATAACCCTAACTCACGCAAATTGCACTTTTGTGGCATCTTAACTGGAAACGGACCAGGAACGCCGACTGCGAAAACTCTCTATTGACGGCGTTGAGCATCCATTAGCGTTCCTCAGTAGGAAGCTGAGTGACACGGAGAAGAGATGGCCAGCTCACGAGAAGGAGCTTTTCGGAATCAAATTCTGCATGGAAAAATGGCGCGTGTATTTACTCGGATCCGTATTCACCGTTTACACCGACAATTCGGCGTGTCAGTGGTTTTTCAGTAAGCCGACTCCGTCTCCCAAGCTTCTTCGATGGCTGGACTTTTTCAACCAGTTCACGTTTAAGATCTTCCACAACAAGCCAGGTCGAGCCAACGTGGTGGCGGACGCACTATCGCGCCCCGTGGAGTTCAGTTCGGTGGCAATTGCAGGCCCAGATCCTGCTTTGAGCGAGCGTATTATGGCTTTGTATACGAATGATGCGTTTTGTAGCACGCTCCTTGAGCCTCTTCGTGCGGGGCAGAGGGACGTGACTTCCAAGTATGCCATACAAGACGGTGTTATGGTTCTTCGCGAAGGCGATCGGGTCGTACTTCCGCGTGATGATCGACTCCTGCTAGATGTACTCGTGCATTACCACGACAACGCGGTGGTAGCTCACGCAGGCACAGTGAGGACTTCTCTCGCGCTACGGCAGCATTTTTATTGGAAAGGTATGCGGCAGACTGTTGACGAGTACGTTCGTACCTGTGAAACCTGCTCCCGGAACAAATCTGGCGATCGTTGGCGCGGACTATTACAGCCTCTGCCTATACCAACTGCTAGTTGGACCGATATTTCTATGGACTTTGTGACGGGGTTACCATTATCGAATGGATTTGACGCGATCTATGTGGTGGTTTGCCGTTTGAGCAAGCGCGCTCGGTACCTCCCTACAAGAAACAATGCAAGCGCGAGCGATGTGGCTCAGCTCTTCTTTAATCACATTGTAGTGATTCATGGCACTCCTCGCTCTATTGTATCCGACCGAGACCCTAAATTCTTGAGCGATCTCTAGACTTCGATGGCGCGCATCATGCAAATCGAGCTGCTCATGACAGTGTCTCATCGAGCAGAGGCGGATGGACAAAGTGAGAGGCAGATCAGTACGTTGGAAGACGCGCTGCGCTGTTCGGTCTCTCATTATGGTGATGACTCGTTCAGATGGCTACCATGCATTGAATTCGCTCATGCTACTGGTATCAACACTTCAACCGGCCATAGCCCAATGGAGGTCGACACGGGCCACCGCCCCATTCCGGCGCTTTGGGTGACATCAGACCAGTCGTCGTTCGTGAACACCCAGGCCGCAGCCATGGAATCCGCGCGGCGTCACCTAGTGCAAGCGCAGGAGCGCCAGCGACGATACTACGATCGCGGTAGACGCGATGTGCGATTCAACGTCGGTGATTTCGTGTACGTTAAGGCGCGACTACTGAACATCAATCGGATTGGTCAGCCTGACTACGATCCTGATCGTGATCCAACCGTGAACAAGCTGCTTCCAAAGTGGCTTGGGCCATTTCCGATCGAGCGTGTACTTGGACCATCTACGTATCGTCTCGTCCTGCTAGAAGTGTTGCGGTCTCATAGGTCTTTCAACGTCGACCAACTTAAGCTGTCGGTGGGATGTCCATCTCAGTTCATAGGACGACCAATCCGACGAGCGGCACCTGTGCTTTTCGACCAAAATGGCAACCGAATCGACGTGATTGCTGCGTTGCTGCGCAACGCCGTCATCGTGGTCGTGTGCGATATCTCGTGCAGTGGGCGGATCTGCCGTCTAGTGAGAACTCATGGGAGTTCGTCACCAACATCAGTCACATGTCCCACTGGCGCGAACTCGTGGCCAGTTTTCAACGTCGAACAGCAAATTAAAGTGTGGGGAATGTAATGGTCACCACTACGTGGACCTGTGCGTGTGCCGATAACGGTCGAGTCACGTGTCGGATATCCACGTGGTGCCACCTCTCGACCTTTCTAAGACACGTCATGCTGCTCCAAACCCGTGGACCAGTACGAGCTGGCCTCATGGCCGCATCACGGATTTGTGTGCCAGCACATCTACATGTGCCAGGTGAAAGCCCGGCTTTCCTATTTGCATTCACTGCGCTTCCATGTCCCCATGGAGGCTGCCTTCGGAGATAGCTTGTAGTGCTTGTGGCTAGGAGCTAACTGATCAATCTCTTTCTGCATTTCACTCAGTCAAGAGCAAAAGGTTCACTCAACTGCTCCGACAACACCTACGGAAGGTGCCGAGACGCGTGCTCGTCTCTGGCGCAATCAACTCCGGCAGCTATGGACAGACCAATGACTACACAGCATACAGACTCGACCCGGACGCCGATTGTGCCGCCAACCGAGGAGGAGGCGCGACCTAAGCAGTTTGCTCTACTCTATAGTTTTTCTGGAAATGTATTATCACAAGGATTAATCTTTTTCGTATTAATACTAATTCTCATTCCTAAAAGGCCCTTAGTATTACGACATATTAATCCTGACCTCGGTATAAGTGTTAATAATACTGATACACCTTTTTTCCGCTAATCCGAACCTCTGCTTCCTGGCCACGAAAAGAGCACTTAGTTTGTTGACGATGTTCAAATGTTTCGTGTAAGGTTTCTGTTTTAGCAAAGTGGGCTGTTTTGACCGCTCAACGCACGAAGAATTATTTCCGACTTGCTCCACTTCGACAAAAATGAACTGGTAAGTCCAGGTCTTCGATCCTTTAGAGCGCTAGGCTGTTAAACTGCGTTTACGTGCCACCTACAGTAATGGGTCGAATTGCCCCCATAATGGTTGATTGCTTCCTGCAATGGCGGTTGGATCAGTACGATCCAAAGTCCGGACGATGCTGCACGTCTCAGTGGACAAGTCGGTGAAAGGTGTCGGCAGGCGATGTTTACACGGCGACAAGTTGATGGCACCGAGATAATGACTTGGTCACTTCGTGTGGTAAGGAACAGCCATCATCACGATCGACGTCCTGCCATCAACATCATCGAGGTAGGGCTAGTCGAGTCATTCGACCCCGCTTGGTGCATCATGAGCGATCGCATCACTTTTTGGTATAACTCGCATGTGGGCGTGCATGGCGCGGCTAGCAGATGTGAGCACTGGGCTCTATCTTTCTAAGACCGTTAGACTCCTGCCGGCAACAGCAGTGTCTTGTGAGTGAAAGCTCACTAAATGACTTGGTGTAGTCGGAGTCTTTGCGTACAAGAATCAAGATGTTCTAATGCGCAGGTTAGCAAAGAAGGGTCTTTACCTTCAGTGACTGGTGTGATGTCCCATCCAAGCAACGTCAGTTTGACAGAGAGGAGAGTGAGTGTTCATGCGCAGCGTCATTCTGTAATTTACTGTCCAGAGCTCAAGCCGATCAAAACTCTTAACAATCTACTCAAAGTCTGCTGAAAAGATGGAGGAGCGGACAAACCGAAGCAGACTAGCTACGAGTCCGGCGCAACCATGATGGAGCACGGCCCACACGCGCTTCACGAGCACATCGTCTCCACGCTTGAACCGGCACTGGGTCACGCCATGCCGCAGATGGACGTGCGGTTCAAAAACGTGTCCCTGAGCCGACATCGTGGTTGTGGACGACGATGGTTCCAAACATGAGCTGCCGACGATCCCGAACGAGCTCAAGAAAATGTTCGTCGGGCCCAAAAGCGCACGGTCCGCAAAGTGATCCTCAAGGATATTAGCGGCATCTTCGCTCCCGGAAAAATTACCCTGCTGCTGGGCCAGCCTGGCTCAGGCAAATCAGCGTTGATGAAGGTGCTGAGCGGGCGGTTCCCGATCGAAAAAAACATCACCGTCGAAGGTGAAATCACATTCAACAACGTGCCACGGGAGCAGATCATCAAAACGGTGCCGCAGTTTGTGGCATATGTGAACCAGCGCGACAAACACTTTCCGACGCTGACGGTTAAGGAGACTTTGGAGTTTGCTCATGCCTTCTGTGGAGGTGAGTTTTTGCGTCGTGGGGACGAACTGCTGTCCAAGGGCTCGGAGCAGCAGAACATAGAAGCCTTGGCGCTGACCAAGGCAGTGTACGACCACTATCCTGAAGTTATTTTTCAGCAGCTCGGACTGCAGAACTGTCAGGACACCATCGTGGGCGATGCCATGCTTCGAGGAATCTCTGGTGGCGTGTGACGACTGGCGAGATGGAGTTCGGCATGAAGTACGTATCGCTCATGGATGAGATCAGTACAGGTCTTGATAGTGCTGCGACCTACGACATCATTAACACGCAGCGCAGTGTGGCTCACACGCTTAACAAGACGGTGGTGATTGCACTTTTGCAGCCATCGCCAGAGGTGTTTTCACTGTTTGACGACGTGATGATCCTGAACGAAGGTGAATTGATGTACCATGGACCCTGCGACCGCGTCCAAAACTACTTTGACAGCTTGGGCTTTTCCTGCCCTCCCGAGCGCGACATCGCTGACTATCTGCTGGACTTGGGAACTGCGGAGCACTATCGCTATCAGATTACAAACCACCCTACGCTGCAACCACGACTTGCCAGTGAGTTTGCTGTTTTGTTCAAACGATCACATATTCACCACAGTATGTTGGTCGCGCTTGAGGCACCACATGCACCGGAGTTGCTCCGTAACGTGGACGAGCACGTTATGTCGACGCCGACCTTCCACCAGTCCTTTGTGGAAAGCACATTGACACTGCTGAGACGCCAGCTCATGATCACGTACCGGAACAAGCCTTTCATCTTTGGTCGACTGATGATGATCACTGTCATGGGATTTTTGTATTGTACGACGTTTTATCAGTTCGACCCGACGCAGATATCGGTTGTCATGGGTGTCGTCTTCTCGGCTATCATGTTCCTATCGATGGGTCAGTCGTCGCAGATCCCGACGTACATGGCAGAGCGCGACATCTTCTACAAGCAGCGTGGTGCTAACTTTTTCCGCACGGCATCTTACGTTTTGGCTACGTCAGCAAGTCAAATTCCGCTTGCAATTGGAGAAACCATTATCTTCGGCACATTAGTTTACTGGGTCTGTGGTTTTAACTCGAATGCGGCCGAGTTCATTATTTTTGAGCTGGTGCTGTTTCTGATGAATCTGGCCATGGGCATGTGGTTCTTTTTCCTTTCAGCTGTTGGCCCGAACACAATCGTTGTGACACCTTTGGGCATGGTTTCCATTTTGATTTTTGTCATCTTTGCTGGCTTCGTTGTTACAAAGAGCCAAATTCCGGATTACCTCATTTGGTTGCACTGGTTAAGCCCGATGAGCTGGAGTCTACGAGCCCTTGCCATCAACCAATATCGATCGAGCACGTTTAACGTTTGCGTGTACGACGACATTAATTATTGCGCGGAATACGATGGACTGACAATGGGCGAGTACTATTTGAACCTGTTTGGCATTCAGACGGAGAAGACGTGGATCGTGTACGGCATCATCTACACCGTCGTCATCTACGTAGTGTTCATGTTTCTTACGTTTCTTGCCTTGGAGTATTTGCGAGATGAAGCTCCAGAAAACGTTGACGTATCTATAAAGACGATCGAGGACGAGAACTACGCATTGATGCAAACACCGAAGGGCAAGAGCTCGTCGAACGCGCAAGGTGAGGTTATCCTCGAGCTTCCAGCAACTGAGCGCGAAAAGAACTTCACACCTGTGACGGTTGCCTTCGAGGATCTGCATTACTGGGTGTCAGACCCTCACAACTCCAAGGAATATCTCGAGTTACTGAAGGGCATCAATGGTTTCGGTGTCCCCGGCACAATTATTGCCCTTATGGGCTCCTCTGGAGCTGGCAAGACGACGTTGATGGATGTAATTGCTGGCCGTAAGACTGGTGGCAAAATTGAAGGCAAAATCATGCTAAACGGCTACGAGGCAAGCGACCTGGCTATTCGTCGATGCACAGGCTACTGTGAACAAATGGATGTGCATTCTGAAGCTGCCACTATCCGTGATGCTCTGACCTTTAGTTCGTTCTTGCGTCAGGATGCCTCGATTTCAGATGCACAGAAATATGATTCGGTGAATGAGTGCATCGAATTACTTGGCATGGAGGACATTGCCGACCAGATTATTCGGGGCAGTTCGGTAGAGCAGATGAAGCGATTGACGATCGGCGTGGAGCTTGCAGCGCAACCTAGTGTGATTTTCTTAGATGAGCCAACGAGTGGTCTCGATGCACGTTTGAGCTAAGTTGATCATGGACGGCGTTCGCAAGGTGGCCGATTCGGGCCGTACGATTATTTGCACGATTCATCAGCCGTCAGCTGAAGTGTTTTACTTGTTCGACAGTTTGCTTCTTTTGAAGCGCGGTGGTGAGACCGTATTTTATGGAGACCTCGGCAAGAACTGCCGGAACCTGATCGACTACTTCTAGAGCATTCCCGGCGTGGCTTCTCTCCCCAAGGGCTACAATCCAGCCACGTGGATGTTGGAGTGCATTGGCGCTGGTGTGTGCAACGGTGCTGGCAACGACACCGACTTTGTTGACTACTTCAAGAAGAGTTCGTACCACCAAACTCGGGACTCCAACATGGCCAAGGAAGGAATCACGATCCCATCGCCGGACCTGCCAGATATGGTGTTTGGTAAGAAGCGTGCGGCGGACTCGATGACGCAAATGAAGTTCGTGGTAACTCGCTACTTCCAGATGTATTGGCGAACACCAAGCTACAACTTGACGCGGATGTATCTCGCGCTGTTCTTGGCCATTCTGTTCGGCATTATTTTCGTCAGTGCAGATTACGCGTCCTACTCGGGCTTAAACTCCGGGGTTGGTATGATTTTCATGGCTGCACTTTTCAACTCGATGATGGCATTCCAGAGCGTGCTGCTCGGAGCGTGCCTCATTCTACCGCGAGCGCGCCGCGCAGACGTACAACGCTGTCTGGTATTTCCTAGGGTCGACACTTGCTGAGGTCCCGTACTGCTTTACCGGTTCTCTGATTTTCACTGTGGTGTTTTACCCTTTCGTGGGGTTCCAAGGCTTTAGCGCCGCCGTGCTCTTTTGGTTGATCTTGTCCCTCACCGTGTGTACATGGGCATGATGTTCGCGTACGCGCTTCCAAGTGAAGAGGTGGCTGCGATCATCGGCGTGCTGATCAACTCGGTTTTCATTCTTTTCATGGGTTTCAGTCCGCCAGCGTACGCGATTCCAGCGGGTTACAGATGGCTCTACACGATTTCACCGCTCAAGTTCCCCATGTCTGTCATGGTATCATTGGTGTTCGCAGACTGCGATGAGCTCCCGACTTGGGATGAAGCGACTCAGACTTATATCAACGTCGGTTCGAACCTTGGCTGCCAGCCGATGGCGAGTGCACCGGCAGACATCGGCCACATCACGATCAAGGAGTACACCGAAGAGTATTTCGGCATGGAGCACCACACCATCACACGCAACTTCATTGTTGTGATCGGCTGCCTTGTGTTGTTCCATCCTAGGTCTACTGGCGCTGCGCTTCATTAACCACCAAAAAAGATAGATACTAATTGCTCATAGGTGAAGAGCATCGCGCTGCTGCTCGAAAATAATACAATCAGCAGCTTTGCGTTGTAATCCATTGATCATTTAAACAGCTATGGACGGGTAAGATTGCAAAACGCAGATCAATTTGTTGTTTAGCAGCGCGGTATGTATGATGCACTCCCATGGTGCGGTCAATGGCGACAAAGGCGACGAAGTTGAAGTGAGAGCGTAAACTGTGGTCTGTCAGTATTGAGTGGTTTTGGTTGCGCCTTCGACTGTACACTTCCATTTGCGATACATCTAGTCGCACGGACATTGGAGATTGCACGATAGACACCAAGCCTCGCCCACCGACCGACTAGACTCGGGGTTGTAGAAGCTTGAATCTAAGAAGTGCATCAGCTGGTAAATATTATTTATCAAAAGACAAGAGGTGTCGACTCGAATGTATCGCTAACGATGCACCTGTTCATGGTGAAAACCGTGGTTGGATTTATCCACATTGCCAAGGTAACGCTCCCGACTCAAAGGGAACTCGCTCTACCACGATTATGCTCGGCGAAGCCCAAAATCCCAAACTAAGCTGGTGGACCATTTTCGAGGTAGACATAATCAATACAAATCTCAAGTACCTTATCACCTGTAGAGATAATCGTATGCAGCGACCTTCGACAACGTTTACGCTCTCACTTCAACTTCGGCGTCTTTGTCGCTTATAATGGAGCCAAGCACGTTGGCAGATAAACAAATAAATGTACACCACGGGACGCACGACAGCAAAGTAACTCGTTCATTCTGCTACCGATGCAAAGACAACTAACTCGATCCGCATTCTGCAATCTCCGGTCTTCTGCCCAAGTTGAATCAAGAGAAAAGTCATGAACGACACGGACTCGTCTTCAGGCGGTGTGGTCCCTAAGCCCAGCTTCGAGTCGGGCAAGACCCTGATGGCCGAGGGCCCGGAAGTGCTGCACGGCGTGATGGCCTCCAATATCGAGAAGGCCATGGGTCGCCCATTGCCTCGGATGGAGGTGCGATTCAATAACCTGTCGCTGTCCGCTGACATCGTCGTGGCCGACGACCACAGCACCACGTACGAGCTGCCGACCATCTCGAACGAACTCAAGAAGCTGGTAATGGGACCCAAGAAATTGACGGTCCGCAAGGAGATTTTGAAGAATGTCAGTGGACGGTTCACGCCTGGCAAGATCACGCTGGTGCTGGGTCAACCGAGGTCGGGCAAGTCGGCGTTGATGAAGGTCCTTAGTGGTCGGATCCCTATGACACGGACCATCACGATGGAAGGTGACGTCTCGTTCAACGGTGTGCCGCTTAAGAAGATCGTCAAAAATTGCCCCAGCTCTCGTCGTACGTGAACCAACGAGACAAACACTTCCCGACGCTTTCCGTGTTGGAAACGTTGGCGTTCGCGCACAGGTTCTGTGGTGGTGACTTGATGAAAAACGGCAAAGGAATGCTGGACATGGGTTCCCACCACGACGACCTAGAGGCGCTGGAAGCGGCGAAGATAATCTTTGCGCACCACCCCGAAGTTGTCATTGAACAACTGGGTCTCCAGATCTGTCAGGACACGATCGTGGGCGACGTCATGCTGCTTGGTATCTCTGGTGGTGAGCGCAAGTGCGTCACTATCGGTGAAATGGAGTTCGGAATGAAGTACGTCTCAATGATGGATGAGATTAGTACGGGCTTGGACAGTGCTGCGACGTATGATATCATCAATACGGAGCGCAGTGTTGCCCACATCCTGCAGAAGACGGTGGTGATCGCACTGCTCCAGCCGTCACCGGGGATCTTTGCTCTGTTCGACGATGTCATGATTCTGAACGAAGGCGAGTTGATGTACCATGGGCCGTGTGACAAGGTAGAGGAGTACTTCGAGACGCTTGGTTTTAAGTGCCCACCTGGACTTGATATCGCCGATTACTTGCTGGATCTGGGTACGCGTCAGCAGCACCGCTACGAGATTCTGCAACCTGCGAAACAACCGAGCAGTGCAAGCGAGTTTGCGGAATGTTTCCGATTGACGCAGTGTTACCAAGAAACAATGAGCGCATTGGAAGGACCGTATGATCTCGAACTGGTGAAGAGTGTGAATAATATCGTGGACCCAATGCCAACGTTTCCACCAGTCCATCTTTGCCAGCGTTAGGACGGTGCTGAAGCGGTCGCTGATGATTACCTACCGAAACAAGCCATTTGTCATCGGAAGACTGCTGATGGTCACGATCATGGGTCTACTTTACTGCTCCATCTTCTACAGCTTCGACCCGACGCAGATTGCTGTCGTCATGGGCATCATGTTCGCCACCGTTATGTTTCTTTCGCTGGGCCAGGCCTCACAGATTCCAGTGTTCCTCGCTGGCCGAGACATCTTCTATAAGCACCGTCGGGCAAACTTCTTCTGCACAGAAGCCTATGTGCTGGCTACGACGTCAAGCCAGGTTCCATTGGCGTTGGCAGAGACGATTATCTTCGGTTCGATCGTGTACTGGGTCTGCGGCTTTGCAGCCAAGGCCGAGCTGTTCATCATCTTCTTGATTGTGCTCTTCATAGCGAACTTGGTCATGGGCATGTGGTTCTTCTTCCTTGCCGGTATATGCTCCAACGGAAATGTTGTTATGCCTATGAGCATGGTCTCGATCCTCGTGTTCATTATTTTCGCGGGCTTTATCGTGACGAAGAGCAACATCCCGGACTACCTTGTGTGGTTGCATTGGCTCAGTCCGATCAGTTGGGCTCTCAAAGCCATCGCAATAAACCAGTATACGTCGAGTGAGTTTGACGTGTGCGTCTACGATGGCGTAGACTACTGCGCAAAGTACAGTGGCTCAAGATGGGTGAGTACTACCTGAATTTATTTGATATCTCCAGTGGAAAGGAATGGATCGCGTATGGAGTAATTTACCTGATCGCGATTTACGTTTTCTTCATGTTCCTCGGGTATCTCGCGCTGGAGTACGTTCGCTACGAAACTCCGGACAACGTTGATGTATCTGTGAAGCCGGTCGAAGACGACTCATATTCACTCGTTGCCACACCAAAGGCTGCGAATGACAACGTCGCTGTTGATGTACCTGTCGACGGTCGTGAAAAGAATTTTGTCCCCGTGACGGTGGCGTTCCAAGACCTGCACTATTGGGTCCCGGATCCTCAGAATCCGAAGGAGACTCTGGAGTTGCTCAAGGGGATTAATGGGTATGCGGTGCCTGGATCAATCACAGCGCTTATGAGATCGACCGGCGCAGGCAAGACGACGCTAATGGATGTGATCGCTGGTCGCAAGACCGCGAAAAATTGAGGGCAAAATCTTGCTGAACGGCTATGAAGCTAGTGACTTAGCTATTCGTCGATGTACAGGCTACTGCGAACAAATGGATGTGCATTCGGAAGCTGCCACAATTCGTGAAGCACTGACATTCAGCTCATTCTTGCGCCAGGATGCAGCAATATCTTACGCAAAAAGTACGACTCCGTGAATGAATGTATTGAAATGCTCGGCATGGAGGATATCGCCGACCAGATTATTCGTGGCAGCTCGGTGGAGCAGATGAAGCGACTGACAATTGGTGTGGAGCTCGCAGCGCAACCTAGCGTGATTTTCCTCGATGAACCGACCAGTGGTCTGGATGCACGCTCCGCCAAGATTATCATGGACGGTGTTCGCAAGGTGGCTGATTCGGGCCGTACGATTATTTGCACAATCCACCAACCTTCTGCGGATGTCTTCTATCTCTTCGACAGTTTGCTGTTGCTGCAACGCGGTGGTCAAACAGCATTTTACGGCGATTTGGGTGTGAACTGCCGTAACCTGATCGACTACTTTGAGAACATCCCTGGTGTGGCTCCGTTGCCAAAAGGCTACAACCCGGCAACGTGGATGTTGGAGTGTATTGGCGCTGGTGTGGGCCGTGGAGATGTCCAAGCCATGGACTTTGTGAGCTACTTCAAGAACAGTCCGTACAACCAGCAACTGGAATCGAACATGGCAAAGGAGGGCATCACAACCCGTCCCCCGGACTTCCGGAAATGGTGTTTGGCTTAAAGCGTGCAGCAAGCTCCATGACACAGTTCAAGTTCGTGATGCAGCGTTTCTATCGTTTGTATTGGCGCACGCCGAGCTACAGCCTGACGCGAATGTACATCGCGCTCTTCTTGGCCATCCTGTTCGGTCTGATTTTCGTCAGCAACAACGATTACGCGTCTTACTCCGGATTGAACTCGGGCGTGGGCATGGTGTTCATGTCGTCGCTTTTCAACTCAATGGCCGTCTTCCAGAGCGTGATGCCTCTGACTTGCGATGAGAAGCCCTCATTTTACCGCGAGCGAGCGTCACAGACATATAACGCCTTCTGGTACTTCGTTGGTTCGACCCTAGTGGAGATCCCCTACTGCTTTGTCAGCAGCTTTTTGTTCACCATCATTTTCTACTATATGGTGGGCTTCACCGGAGTTGGCACCGCGGTGATTTTCTGGATGGCAGTCGCGCTTTTGGTGCTGATGCAAGTCTATCTGGGCCAGTTCTTCTCGTACGCGTCGCCGAGAGAGGAGTTGGCGCAGATCTTTGGTGTGCTGTTCAACTCGATCATCATGATGTTCGTGGGCTTCAGCCCGCCGGCGTACGCAATTCCATCAGGCTACATGTGGCTGTACCATATCTGCCCAGTCAAATACCCGATGGCCATCCTGATCTCGCTGTTGTTCGCCGACTGCGACGAGCTTCCAACTTGGGACGAAACCACGCAGTCGTACATTAACGTGGGCTCGCAGCTCGGTTGTCAGCCGATGGTGAACGCCCCAGAGACCGTGGGCCACATCACGCTGAAGGAGTACACGGAGGAGTACTTTGGGTTCGTGCACGACAGAATTCCTCGTGACTTCGGCATCTTGATCCTCATCATCGTGCTCTACCGCATCTTGGCGGCGCTCGCTCTTCGCTTTATCAACCACCAGAAAAAGTAAACGATGATTGCCAACCTGTGTCGTCTTTTTTAAGATTAATGTCAATACACAGTCAACGAAATATGATACAGTTGACGTTGCCCCGCCTCGACCACCGAGATGGCTCCATCTCGACTGTACCCTCTCCACCCGTACCCTGGTTACAGTTCAGGTTACATCCCTTCCTCTTCCATTCCTCTCATCGAGCATGAACGCGACGACACCTGGCGCCCAGAGCGTGCACGGCGTGAACCCGCAGGCGCTGGTGGAGAAGATTATGCGCAATCGCATCTACGCGAGCGTGTTCTGGAAGGAGCAATGCTTCGGACTCACAGCTGAGACGCTCGTGGACAAGGCCGTGGAGCTCGTGGACGTTGGCGGCACGTTCGGCGGCAACCAGCAGCCCACGCGCTTCCTGTGTCTCTTGCTCAAGATGCTGCAGCTGCAGCCGGAGCTGGAGGTGGCGAGGCAGTTTGTACAGAACGAGGACTACAAGTACGTGACGGTGCTGGGCGCCGTGTACGTGCGACTCGTGGGCCGCCCCCTGGACGTGTACACGCTGCTCGAGCCGCTGCTGAGCGACTACCGCAAGCTCCGCAAGCGCAACGTCCTCGGCTGGGAGCTCACGCACGTGGACGAGGTGGCGGACGCGCTGCTGACTGAGGAGTTCTACATGGACCTGGCACTGCCGAGGCTGCCGGACAGGGAGCTGCTGGAGAAGACGGAGGGACTGCCGCCCCGTCGGAGCGTCCTGGAGGACGAGCTGGACGCCGAGAGCGACAGCAGTGACAGTGACGAGGAGAAAAAGTGATTCTGGTGGTGGGATTTAGTTGCGGATCAGGATGGTGCAGTCTGATGCTCTCGTCTTGTAATTTGGTTGACAGCTGTCGAGCCGCGGCTTCGAGTTTTGGTTCTCTTTGGTGACGCTGCACTCGTTGCGGGCCGCAGGTTGCGACTGCGACTTGCCTGTCGCTACCACTACTGAAAGTGGCAGTGTGTGCAAGCCAAAGCTAAAATGCAAGTTAGATCCAGACCGTTGTCAGTGGAAAGTTGTCTCCGTCGGTTGAGGCTTCACAAATTTATTTGATTAAAAGTGTGGTGACACCAAGTCCATCGTCATGTCACTCATGTGTGCCTCACCTTCCCGTCGCTTTGAGCAGGCATGCATAAAGGAGCGCATTATTAATACAGTAGCGATGTTGATCTCTCTGTACATATGAGCGCTCGACGGGAACCGAGGCCAATTATGAAAGTCATCATATAATCGTGGGTGGCTCCCTGAACATACGGAGCAATGGCAGGTCACTGCAACCCTCAACGAGGATGAGAGGGAGGTGAAAGCGGAGATGATAGAGCTTTGACTGGCAGTCATCAAAACTCCGTCACCTCAGTGTATCCACTTTGTACTTTTGTACACCTCTCGGCAGTTGTCGACGAACACTGTGGACGAAAGAGAGAGAAATGTTATTTACCATTTTAATATTCTGTAGACTTCTGATAGGTCTGGTCGGTTCAAGCTCAGCTAAGCATTCAGTACGCACCTGAAACTCGTAGCCGCAGATCACCTGTGGACGAAGTGGCCGCGCAACCGTCAAGGTCAGCTGCATGTTCCATCGCGGTGCCACTGGCACCGTGCCACGCTTTTAGTAAATTTAATCCGTATGGCTTGCTGACACCTTGTCAGCAGCAAGCCTCGTGCTTTCGAGCACACGCATGCAATGCTGTATGTAGCTCTGCGTCCTTGACAGCGCTGTCCTGTCCAGTCATCCTCGGGTGCGAACGCACGGTGTACATATCGACCAACCCTGCTACTGGTCCAATCGGTGGCGGCGAGCTCATTGCGTCACCTTCGACACGCACATATCCAAGCCTTTAATCAAAATGCGCGGTCAGTTAGTTATCAGGGAAATTAAAACGCGTGTGCTTGTACCCACGACATTGAACGCCGATCAAACCCGGTCCATGATACCGCCGCGCTCGTTAAGCGAGCTTTTGTCAGAAGCTTCCCGATTCATGTGCGTACTCCGTCAGCGGTTTGGTACATGTACTTTGCGCTGCAAGTCCTCCAGACACTGCTACTGCAGCTTTTTGTCTGTCGCCCGAATCATCGTTCCGCGTCGTTTTTCGTCGCGCTCGGTTGCAAAACAGACACGGAGGAGGATGCGCTGTGACCCGCATGTGCTCGTCAAGGACGGTGCACGTTGTCTCCCATCCCTCCTGGCTCTCCTCGGTTTGTTGACGCGGAGGTGAGACGACTGAGTCCTCGTCCCGCTTTGCAGTGAGCTCACTTCTCAATTTCGCTCGAGATGCCGAGCACCACGTCAAAGATCAAGTCTCCAGCGCTCGAGTCGCCCGGCGCCGCCTATGCGAGCGTCTGGGATGAACGCCCGCGCAAGTACAAGAGCGTGCTGTTCCAAGTGTGCGTGTTCATCCTCATGATGGAGCTGTCCGAGCGTCTGAGCTACTACGGCATCAACCAGGGCCTCAAGAACTTCATGCAGAAAATCGGCTGGAGTCTCGTGTCTGCGAGCGCCCTCAAGAGTACATGGACGTCTATCTGCTACATCACCCCGCTGTTCGGCGCCTACCTGGCTGACGAGAAGTGGGGCCGCTTTCGTACCATCCTCACCTTTGGTATCTGGTACTGCGTCGGTGATTTCCTCGTTGCCATCGCCGCTCACCCGGACATCATGACCGAGGAGGCTATCGTGAACCCGATCTTCGTGATCGGTCTTTTCGTGGGCATTGGCATTGGTACGGGTGCCATTAAGTCCAACGTTATCACCTTCGGTGCCGACCAGTTCGACCCGAACGACCCGAGCGAAGTGCATCAGAAGGAGACTTACTTCTCGTACTTCTACTTCTGCATCAACTTCGGCGCCGCCTTCTCCTACGGCTACCTGTCCGTGCTGTGTGTTGATGGCTCGGCTCAGATCCCCAAGGAGTACGGATACTTTGCCACGTACATGATCTGCGCTGGTGTGATGGCTGTCGCTATTCTCATCTTCGTTCTCGGATCGTCGCGCTACGTGCACATGCCACCCAAGGACCGTGCTATCTCCACTCTGTTGTGTCTGCTGAAGCAGAGTGCTCGTACGTCGCGTAAAGGTGCCATCGTGGTCACGGGTGCGCTGCTGCTTTTCTTCTCGCTTTTCGTGAACATCGCTTCGGCGTTCAGTGCAGACACTGGCCGCGTCGGTGAGGCGCTCTCATATGTCGCTGCTATCATGGTGCTTGGTGGCGTAGTCTGCTGGGTGTACGGTGCCCACGACCAATCCTTCCTGGATGTGATGAAGGAGAGCCAAGGAGGCGATTTTGATGACACGCGTGTAGAAGGCTACAAAAACTGATGAGCACGCTGCCTTTCGCGGCCTTCACAATTATTTGGCAGTGCGCGTACGACCAGACGGACGCCAATTTCCAGTCTATCACGCAGCAGTGTGACCTGCGTCTCGACCGCAGCGACCCGGACAGCTCGCAGATCCCCGGTGCCATGCTTGGTGTGTTCGACCCAATCTTTATTGTGATTTGCATCCCCCTCTCGACTCCGTTGTGTACCCGTTGTACGAGAAGCGGTTCGGAAAGCCGCCCAGCCAATTCGGTCGTGCGGCGACAGGTCTCGTGGTGGCCGCCGTTGGCATTTTCTGGTCTGGTATATTCGAGATCATCCGTCGTAATGCTGGTGCATTGCAGGACGCTAACGGAGACCCGATCCTGGATGGTGGTAGTAGCCAGCCCATGAACGATATCTCTTGGGCCACTGCGATTCCTAACTACGTCTTTATCGCCATGGCAGAGTGCCTCATTAACGTGACGGCCTACGACGTGTTCTACTCCGTGGTGCCGCTTGGCCTCAAGAGTACGTCCCAAAGTGTAAACCTCTTCATGACGTCTGTTGGAAGTGTCATGACGTCCGTCTTCACTGTCATGTTCTCGCCCTACCTGCCCTCGGACGACCTGAATGACGGCAACCTCGAGTACATGTTCTTCACCGTGGGCGCTGTCAGCGTGGTCAACTTTGTCGCCTTCTACTTCACGATGAAGAAGATGAACTTCGGTATGTCCAGCTCGTCCAGCGGCGATGATTTTGACCTTGACGGCAAGGAATCGGTGGCCTCGCGCCACAGCATTGCTGCTTCCAAGTAGGATCAGTTCTATGAACGTGGTGAAGTTCATTCCCAGTAGTCAAATGTCAATATCAACTCCCTTTGCACAAGCCTTAGAGACCTAGCATCTCTAAGCCATACAGCAACAGTCACTCGCGTGTACGTAAGTGAGCCCAGACGCAGAGCTACTTTCGAGCTCTAGCTCTTAATCGAGTTTTCCACCAAGTTCGATTTGACAGGAAACCGTGCAATTTTTGCGAATCGACTTCATTTCGGGGCGGCGTCGACGAGTTCGACATGAGTTCAGGTTTCCCGTTCCCGCTGCTCCGGTTTTTGTTCGACGAGCAACAGCAAACAGCAATTTCACGATCTCCTGTTGACGTTACTTCACCGAACGCTGCGCAACTGCGATGAGCGAGATGCTGGACGTGGGCCTCGATGTCAGCATTCTCAACTGGACAATGGGCAACTCGCTGCAAACAACTCAAGACGCAAATCAATGCTTCGTTCTACTCGAACGAGACCACAGAGTGAGACGAGACCCCCAGACCAGGAGATAATCGAGAACGGCGGGACAGTACTAATAATTCTCACCGTTGACACAATTGCAAGCACATTCGAGGAAGTCATTCTCGGCATTGTGGCACCCGACCGGAACCTGAGGGCGGCCACACTGCTGTCACAAAACATGGATGGAGCCACGCTGGAGAAACTCACTAGTCCAACGGAAAGCGATCCGTCTCTAAACTTTAGTATCAGGTGGATGGTAGGCCCATTCATCCATGCCAATCAAGGTGGTGGCGCGCTCACGAGACCGTAAATGATCAGACCAACATTTCCAAACCAACAACATCATCACTTCTCTTTTTCTCCTCGTCGCTGCCACTGCTGTCGCTCTCGGCGTCCAGCTCGTCCTCCAGGACGCTCCGACGGGGCGGCAGTCCCTCCGTCTTCTCCAGCAGCTCCCTGTCCGGCAGCCTCGGCAGTGCCAGGTCCATGTAGAACTCCTCAGTCAGCAGCGCGTCCGCCACCTCGTCCACGTGCGTGAGCTCCCAGCCGAGGACGTTGCGCTTGCGGAGCTTGCGGTAGTCGCTCAGCAGCGGCTCGAGCAGCGTGTACACGTCCAGGGGCGGCCCACGAGTCGCACGTACACGGCGCCCAGCACCGTCACGTACTTGTAGTCCTCGTTCTGTACAAACTGCCTCGCCACCTCCAGCTCCGGCTGCAGCTGCAGCATCTTGAGCAAGAGACACAGGAAGCGCGTGGGCTGCTGGTTGCCGCCGAACGTGCCGCCAACGTCCACGAGCTCCACGGCCTTGTCCACGAGCGTCTCAGCTGTGAGTCCGAAGCATTGCTCCTTCCAGAACACGCTCGCGTAGATGCGATTGCGCATAATCTTCTCCACCAGCGCCTGCGGGTTCACGCCGTGCACGCTCTGGGCGCCAGGTGTCGTCGCGTTCATGCTCGATGAGAGGAATGGAAGAGGAAGGGATGTAACCTGAACTGTAACCAGGGTACGGGTGGAGAGGGTACAGTCGAGATGGAGCCATCTCGGTGGTCGAGGCGGGGCAACGTCAACTGTACCGCCTATCGTCGGCTTATCTTCGGCCTCCAACCAGCATCTGACCTTGGACGAAGTTAGCGATTACATATTGGGCGATCATTTACACTTGGTTTCACTAATGCACAATATTTGTACTCACGTAGATTCGTCCAACGCTTAGGATTGGTTAAAAAAATAAGGTGGCAACCAGCAGACCAGTGGCATATTCTCGGTGGCGGACGCAGCAGTGGCAGCTCAAGCGCATCTTGCGAATCGCAGGAGGACGTGGTGGGACTCGGCGTCTCTGCAGATCGACGGGTCGGCGGCTCGACGGCTAAGCGGCTCGTCGGCTCGACAGCTCAGCGGCTCAACCGTGAACGCGTGCTCGGCGGCTCGTCGGAGAACTTGTGCTCGTGCTCGTCGACGTCCTGGAGGTGTTGGAGATCGCCGGCGTGTGCCCGTGGGGGTGGAGACCGGCGGCTCGGCAATGGACTCTTGGTCGTTCTAGTGGCTGACGAACTGTCCCCGTGGGTGGTGAGCTCGTACGCATCCTCGCGGATGGTGAACTTGTCCTCGTAAGTGGTGAATAGGCCCGTGCCCGTGGGCGGTGAACTGACCTGTGCTCGTGGGTGGTGATCTCGGGCTTTGTTCTTGGGTGGTTTACTGGCCCATGCTCGTGGGTGGTGAACTCATGCTCGTGGGTGATGACTCGTGCTCGTTGGTGGTGTACTGGCCCATGCTTGTGGGTGGTGAGTTCGTGCTCGTGGGTGGTAAATCGTGCTCGTTGGTTGTGTACTGGCCCGTGCTCTTGGGTGATGAACTCGTGCTGTGGGTGGTGAAGTTTGTGGTGTACTGGCCCATGCTCGTAGGTGCTCATTGGTGGTGTACTGGTGCCCGTGGGTGTTGAGCCCGTGCTGTTGTGAACTGGGCCTGAGCTCGTGGTGGTGAGCTCGTGATTGTGGGTGTTGGACTCGCCTTGTGCTCGCGTGGAGTTGGGACCTGCGGCTTGGCGAATGACTCGTTCTCGTGCTCGTGGCTGGTGAACTGGGCCTGTAATCGTAGGTGGTGACCTCGTGCTTGTGGGTGGTGCACTTGGCGTGTGTTCGCATGTGGTTGGACCATCGGCTAGGCGATGGACTCATGCACGTCCAATTTCAGCGTCATATATTAGCGTGTGGCGGCGTCGACAGTCTGAGCATCCCGGTAGGAACTGTTTTGGCGTAAGAAGAGGGTCATCTCCAAAATAATTGGCTGGAGGCTATGACGTTCTTGGCCGAAAATTGTACAAGCAATGCTGAAAAAGCGCTCGGCGACGTTTGAAGTTGGATGAATGCTCGACATCAGGTCATACTTGACCTGCTTATGGTGAGACGACGCCGTTTCGGTAATTGCTCCACAAACGAGCACTCGTCTTCAATGCTTGCACTTCGGTCGCCGTCTCCACTGCTTGCACCGTCAGCATCCGGACCCTGAAAGGGCTCCAGAGCAGCTTTCTCACCTCGCATGAGACGACTAGTGTCCCCTCCATTGACACGGACACAGGCGGACTCAAAGTCCGGACTGTGGACGATTTGAGCCCGAGGTCCTGCACAGTTTACATTAGCCACGATAAAAATTCCGCCATTATAAATGAACTGCAGCACGTACCGATGAACCTTGCATACTGGGGCTTCATTGCGAGTAGCTCGTCGAACCAAATACGTACATCCAGTAGCGTGACATCACCACCTTGCAGGGCTTTTGCAACTGACTCCACCTTCTTCAACTCCTTTAAAAGGGCACGCAGGCGACGATTGATTGCTGGTGGTGGCAGATAGTCGACGAGGACGTCGTCGTCGGTGTCTATGTGCTCCAGAAGCTCAAAGTAGCGCTTCACCATGCAAAAGGTCGATGACCATCTCGTGTACTGTCGGATGACGGGTCGCAGTTGTGTTTTTAGTCTACAAACATCACATAATTAGAATAAATGTGTACCAACCCATTTTCCTATCATAAATAGCTACCTAAGTTTAGCAGACTGCGACAGTGTGCGCAACTTGAGCATCAAAGACTGGACCAAGTCCAAGTCGGACTTGAACTCATCCATATCGGCTTAAACAGCTAAATTTAGCCTTTGACGTGCACAGCCCACAAGGTGTACCCCCATTTGCGTAGCTAGCAGCCTGTTAACAGAGCAATTGTCAGCAACTAAAAACAGACACTGCGAGAGCTGTTTGCCGTAATCTCTCGGCAGCTTGCTCGCCAGGAACTCCATGTGACCACGTGCGGTAAGGTCATCCTCGAGGGGGTCCAGCAGGGGGCCATGCCGAGCAGTGGCGTCTTCCGGACACCACCGACCTCGAAGAGTGCGAACACCGCAATGTAGTGCTCGGTGGCGTGGGTCCATCCGTCGAAGAGAAGCCTGAAGCGGTCGGGAAGCTGAGCAGCTATCGCGCGCTCCACAACCCTAGTGAGATTGTCAATTGCGCTGATTAGTGTCTCCACACAAATAGGATCGAAGTTTGTGTATCTGGTTAAAATCAAAACAAAATTAGTAAATAGTAAATGCATATGTCACTTGGAACCTAGCCAACCTCCTAGCTGCGCGATTATCGCAGAATAAGAGCGGTAGATTATTCGTCAGGATCCAATCTATCCAGCCGTAGACGTTCAAAGCCGTCTGGCGCACGTAGTTCAACATGGAGCCCGTTTCGGCCGACGAGGCAGCCAGCATGACTTGGATGTCCACGGCGAACATGCTGCATCAGGTTGCTGTAGCCGTTGCGCCGTGTCTGCTTCCGTACCGTGCCGCACCGACAACGAAAGTACTCGAGGATGACCTCGTCATAATCATCCCGGCACGGACGGAAGTAGAAGCCGGAAACCTGGGCCGGGGTAAACGCGGCGTGACGGGGATGAGGGGCGAGAACCATGGCGGTCTGACAGGAGGAGGTGGTGGTGGCGGTGCTGAGGATTGCTCAAAAGTAAGAGTGAGCACGCAAGCGGTTGGTGGGAGATTTCTGGCTGTGAGAACGTCTGCGGGTGCTGGGTGGCTGTGAGAACGGTTGGAACTTTTCTCTCGTGATTTTTCGCCAAGGGTTGGTTTGGAGGTGGTCATAATGATAAAGAGTTTTCAGCATAAGTTATGAGAAATGTTTGTCATTGCTAACTAGCTCTACGCGAAGGCTGAGGTAGGAAAAGCAATGTTAAATTCGTGAAAGATACAAAAGCAAAAGGAAACGCCAATTCGATCACAGGGTCGGGCTCCAGAGTAATTGACGTACTGGGGTGGATATGAGCTTCTTACTTTTACAGTATAATCTGTCACTCGTCATGCTTGTAGAGCAACTATCTTGTGAAGATGACTTGATGTGACAGTGTCGACAAATCCCCCAGAGCGTTCAGTAGACCTCGTTGGTGCAACCAACACGCCTGACATCGCGGATGTGACTGGATCCGCCTCGGGTAAACACGCCCTGGGCTCTTCAACTCTCTCTATCTGTGCCATAAAATTAAGAAGAAAAACAACAACATGCATGTATGAGGCTAAGACTTGACTTACTGTGTACCTAAAGTTATCCTGGAGGCAAGGGATATTGTTTGAATTCTCGGGGCGCCACTATAGCAACTCGGCTGCCACAGGAATTTAACGTTCGACCCTCCAAGACAAGCTTACCAAGGTTGCAATGTATATGCCATTCCGACGCATGACAAGGCATATTTTATAGCGCAGACCTTGCTAAGCCAGGTCGATGATACATGTACGAACCTGGCGGTCTCTCTCCAGGTAGTTCATTTAACCTCAGTGTTTGAGCTGTCTACCAGGGTTATACTAAACGAAAACACGCTCCTGGCAGATCATTGAAGTCATTTATCGACATCGCCACCTTTAACGACATCGACAAAAGTATCGGTTGCCAAAGTACCGAGATCACCAACAAGCTGGAATTGGAAGCTACTGCGAGGAATAAATCCGTTATCGTTTCGTGGGGCAAATAGTAGTATCCTGACCAAAAATTATTTTGTAATTTAGTCCACCACTGGCTGCTTGTTGCCAAGAATGCCCTCTCGATCATCCTTGTCGACATCATTGTCTTCCGCCTTGCCTCTTGGTTACTAGTCGATTCTTCCGGACACGCTTTTGATTCGTAAAGAGCAGTTCAAAACTCGACGGCGTGCTACTAGCACACTCGACAGCATGAGTCAACTCGTTTACGCCGTTTTTCTACCCTCATCGCGTTCTTCACTCGGAACTGTATCGACATGAGGCGTTGCATCCACTTATGCATTGTGGGTGAACTCTTATTTCTACTGGAACTGATTAAAACAATGGGGGTGTCAATGTTTATTGTGACTGGATGGGTCGAAAATGGAATTGTTCGGATGATTTTTTTAGCTGCGCAGACACCAGCAATTGAAAGACAGCATTAGAATTACAGTCATAACGCGATTCAGAGATGGTGGTAGACATAGTACGAGAGCAGGCAGACAACGTCAATCGACGCAGAGTTAGTTTGACCACTGACCACCAATCTACAAAATCTACCAAAATTACGGCCTCGTTCCTAAACTTTTGTCCGTGCTTCTTTAGCGCCATTTTTCATTCTCGGTCAACTCTGACTCAATTTCATCGCGGTGACCAGGGTTAGATGCGTCTATGCGTACAAAGCGCTTTTGGAAAATGTCAAAGCAATCGGACTTGTATCGCGACTGAAATATAAAAAAGGTGTCGTTTTCATACTTTGTGTCAGCACTGTATCACCCCATTCATATTTCGTCGAAGAACTTGTCGTTGTAGTCGAGCAACAGGAGCACAAATGCAAGCTACTTGCTGGTATGCGAGTTTAAGAGTTGTGGCTTAGTAGGGATTGTGATCAACGTCGTTCCCTGTAAAACTAAGTGCGTGTGCTTTGCACCCCAGTGCGAGATCTGAAATTTTAAGAGTATGATTTGGTTGTGCATGGCATCTGTTGTGCCAGGCTCGCCGCACCACCATCTGCCAGTGATAGCCCACGCAGTTTACTGCAGTTCCACGGGCCTTAGCTCAGATCCGGTGAACAGACGTCCCGCCAGTTTAGATTACAGCGGCTAAAGCTCCAGTTTGACTCCTCTTTCTAGTATTTATTTCATTGTGTTCATCTTTGCCACGAGTGTGCCACCGCTTCTGAGTACATTTTAGTGTGGAGGTGCTGGCGTCCATCTACTTGAGGTTCAGTCACAGCGTAAAAGCACTCTTCTCGTCCATATACCCCTCTTTCACGCTCCAGGTAGTTGCGGCTGGTGCGAGTCGAAAATTATCATCACATCGCTTAAGCACCTCTAAATGACTGCACCCGCCTCTCAAACACTTGGGCTGCCAGCGCAGGATATGTGTTAGACACCCCTGGACGAGCCCATGCCGTTTGCTGCAGTTCCACAAGAAAATGCACACTTAGCACGCATTTTGCGCGAAATCTTACCGAGATCATTTGAAGCCTTAAGTTTCCGAAGCTGCGCGATACTGTGTAGCAGCAAGTCTCCATTTTCTGGCGGAGTCAGTGCCGGTCCATACCATACCAATAATGCATTGCGCCCAGTTTAGGCTGTGTCACTGCGCGCTCAAAAGGCGACAACGACACAGTACCTCCAACCAACGATAGTAATAGGAGAAGAACAACATTAATTTGACCAGAATGGGGACTGTCTCCCCGCCTACGTTTTCGCCCTGCGTGCACGATCCCTCTCCAAAACCTTTTAAGCTCCTAAGAAGCTTCACTTGCGGCGATTATATTAGCACAACATATGAGTACGACTAACACCACGACCATTCTGATGATGTTATCTTAGTCAGTCACAGTCAGTCACTCAATGTGCTGTCGTCAGTAAGTCACAGTAATTCACTCAATAGCACCACCGAATTGTACCACGACCGTAATTTTAAGCGTGGTTGCTGCTCCGGCGAAGTTTCCTCATATGAATGCGACAAAACCGCTACCGTTCTGGTGCTGTCGTCTTGGTCAGTCATTAATCAACGCGCCATCAAATCACATCACCGATGACCTCGTGTTGGTCATACCGATATACCAATTTACCGATATACCGATATCGGACAGACATACGCACGTTGCAATTAATCCTTGTTGGGTTGGGCTATTCTATCCCCGTATATATTTTCAATGCGGTCCGGGAATTAGGGTCATAAACTAGGGCTACGCGAAACCTGGGATAGCTCTGGGAAAGGATTGTATTTTTGAGTAGTTAAGAGCGAGAAACAAAAGTAGTTGTACTGCAGGCAAGAGCGAGCGGCTACATGCAATGTAGGCAAGACAAGGCTGCTAGAGGAGCGGCGAAGGGTCGGTTCGGGTCGGAGACTTCAGACGAGAAAAGGGGAAGAGTTGTCACGAGCGCTGTACCAAGCAGTAAGTTCGGGTGCGCGGGGAGAGCACGATCAGCGATGGCGGAAGCCCCCACACCAACAACGATGGAGCGGAATCCGCCGTAGTCGGAAAGTTGTCCATCTGTGATCAGTAGTGGGAAGCCAGCGCTTGACGGGAACTGGTCTTGAGCGTGCTGATTCAACAAAATACAAATAGCTTTGGTCTCCGTATCATCTACGACGACGAGATCTCGCTTCATGAAGGGTTTCCATTTGAATGCTTGATACTGTCAATCGTTACCAGAATAGCGACGACGTTTGCCTTGGAACGGCCAGATATCGTTTGCAGATCAGCGAGAATCGTAAAGCTCATTTTCGGAGAGAAGGTGGAGATAGGCTTGGATGGATGTTGGTTTGGTCGTTAAACCGGAGCTCGTACGTTTGGCCACCAGACGAATACGCGGGGTTTACGAACTTGATTAGGCCGAGGCCGATAGTGCAAATCAATCCTGGCTTGAGAGAAGAGTCCAGTTTGTCCACTCCTTCATTGAAAACAGTAGGTCTGATTAAATCTCCAGTGCAATCCGTTAGTAACATTTCAATGAGCTTGCCTTCAGCGTAGTAGTTTTTCAAGTTTCTGACAGAACTTCGCTCAATGATGCAGACCTGCAATGGCCATCGCTTACTTTTTGGAGTCGATATCCTTCATCAGGGCATGTTGGGATAATGTCGGAGGCCCGAGCCGGGTGGGGAAGCCGGGCAATTCTTGTGAAGGTGCAGTCGAAATGGGACTCGAGATTGAAATTTGAGTAGCGTCAGCGTCGGCACATGGAGATAGAAGCTGAAGTAGCGTCGGAGTGCTCGGTTGCGGAGCTTGGTGTGATGGGAGTCGAAGCGGCTTGGACGGTGGAAGTTTCGACAGCGCTGACAATTTCGGTGCCAAACTCATGTCTGGGGAGCTTGGAGGGGATGTTCTCGTTAAGCGGGGAGTAACGTTCACGAGAAGACGATGATGGGGGACTGCGATCTCTTTTCCCAGTTACAGACATCGTTGAGTGAACGGAGAGTGAGGCTTGTGGATGAATAGCGAATGTGGTGGCTAGACCTTGGTGGATGACCAGGTAAGACATTTCAAAGAATTGATCTAGCCGTGATAGAATGTTAGGGACCACAAAGAAAGTCAACGGTATCGAGGTTGAAGTGCCGGCTAAGTACTAACGGTAACAAAGAGGAGAGGAAGAGAAAATCCTTAGGGTTTGTATATTATAGTGACGGATTGTATTCCGCGGCTGGTTGAGGGTAGAGAGAGATGGTTGGTAGCTCAATAAATGTATATGCATGCTGTTGAAGGTTTGAACTTGGTGTTCATCGCCGGATAGCGGCACGTCCAGCTCATGATGTTGGCGGTGCTTTCTTACGCGGCCTACTTCCACGGCGACGAGGAGCATAATGTAGTGGATGGAGTCGCGACAGCGCTGTTTTTGCTGCCCTGGCTGCTGAAAACCGTGGCGGATGTGCAGCGGTGAAGCTTTTACTCAACTACGTCCTAGATGATATACCTCATTTTAGCATGTTGGCGGCGTATTGTAACTAATAACAGCACAATCCGTACGTGAGCAAGGAGAGAGTACATTCCGTAGTGAACACATTGACGTACTCTGTGAGCCACCTCATACGGGGTACAACCCCGTTCGTGAATGTGGAGACGTATACTCCGCGTTCGGTAGATTACACTGCACGTATGTGCCTACTCAATTCGTACGTTACTATGGAGACCCGAACGTGAACGTGAGAACGTACACTTCCAGCACAAATACGTGGGGACGTACAGTTCGAGCACAACACGTCCGTGAATGTGGAGACGTACACTCGATAGATTCGCGGTGTGAAGATTAAACAAGATAATGAAATGTGAAAGACGTGAATTAAAAGTGTAGTTGTTTGCTGAATGCACCACAGCAGCACGCGACAATTAGATCTCAATCGTCACGAAAACATGCAGGCAAGAGAAGAAAGTACTTGAAAGGGCGTCAGTAATCGCAAAGGAATTGCACGACCGTGGGAGACCAGCCGTTGATCCACGCAGATTCCTTGACGATGGATGGCACGAACTGGAGGGGTTAGTTTTTCTTGAGCCACATTAAAATCTCGAGGTGTCCATAGTCGGCGGCGAGGTACGGTGCCGCGCGAGAGCACTCAGCACGACAAACATCACGCAAAAACAGCAGTATGTCGAAGTGCCCAGACCCAGCAGTGTTAGCGATAGCTTGTTCCGTACAGCTTCGGGCGGTTCGCAAAGAGCCACCGTAACACGTTAAGGTGGTCGCTTTTAGCTGCCAAATCCATATCGTCAGTAGTACATGCATGACCATTGTCGTGCAGCCAGCGGACAACAGCCAGGTGGCCATGGCCTGCAGCTTTATCCATTGCGTCGGTTGTGCCATGTTGACAATACGTTTGAAGCCAGTGCAGAACATGAAGGTGACCATTGGCGGCTGCGGCATAAACTGCTTTGCTTTTGCATCCGTATATGAGTTCACTGAAGCATAGCTAGATGGCCCTTAGCAGCGAATTTGTTAATAGCCGTCGTCGTGCAACCTTCTTTTTTATAGTGCAACCATGTGAATATATCAAGTTTCTTGGCCGTGGCAGCATTGTCCATTGAAGCGCAAGTACCCGTTAAAGGGTAACGCGTGTTAAGCCACTGCACCATCTTGAGGCACCCATACTGAGCAGCGACGTCGAGCAGATTGCCAGTCCACGACAACCGAAAGTTGTTGTGTAGCCATTGGACAATGTCGAGGCGGTTGGCCATGATTGCGGAGACCAAAGCTCTTGTCGATCAGCCTTCGTAACGATTTCTTGCCAGCCATAATATTACAGCGAAGTGGCCGTTACGTGCTGCGAGATCAATTGCGGCGTCAGTAGACCCCTCCGAACGATTGTCATGAAGCCATTGGATGATTTTATGGTATCCGAATTCAGCGGCGATGTTCATAGTCTCTGGGGCGAAAATTCCGGTTGTTGGGTGGAGCCACTTGATAATATGGACGTGCTCGTTGCGAGCAGCGACGTTCGCGTCGATTTGGAAAGGCTTCTGCATTCGGGAAGCCAATTCGATACTGGTATCAAGACAACCATATTCAGCAGCGCGAGCGAGATGGGTGGGTGTAGGTACTTGGTGGTGAACATCCATAAGCCAACTCACCATGGCGGGATCTTGGTGCTGAGCGGCAAAGCACAGCAGGTCTTGCGAAGCGAAACGAATCGTGTTTTGGCGAAGCCAGATGAGGGTGTCAAGGTGTCCAAAACGAGCAGCTTTAGTCATTTCGCGCCCTCCCCAGCAAGCATCAGCGCCTTGTTCGCGGAGCTACTGCAAAACCCGATGTTACCAAGCCTAGCGGCAACCGAGATTGCGTGTGTGATGATGAAATGAGGATAACACGCCACCAATTCCCTACAGAATGTGCCATCACCACTTCTTAGGCCAATTGTGAGGGCTTCGTTGAAGTCAGCGGCGAGCTGGAGTTTTTCCGTTCCAGGAACGTCAGGCGCTTAGTGAATTCGATGAAGAAGACGGCGTGATTGTAGAGTCGCTGCTTGAAAGAGCGTAACACCGTCAATCGGGAAGAGAAAGGGGTCTACGAGCGAAGGAACTATACCGATATGCTGCGGGATGAAGCGGCGGCTTACGCAAGTAGTCGCCGTCAGTGGTTCAGGTTCCCTCCAATTAGCCGTGGTCGTTGTCATCAGAAAATCGCGAACTGACCAAATAGTACTCAAAGGAAGAACGTACGGTGGTGGTGGGGTAATCAATATTTCTTCGAAACGTTGTGGGATTTACGGGGTCTCTGTATTTCAGCCGACGTTGAAGTAGTTGCCTCGCTTCTTGTGTATTCGCTGTCAATCGAGTTGCTCATCTTTCCATGTGGAAGCACGGAAAAGCACCAGTGGCGCATCGCGCTGTGCATGGCTTAAGTGGCGGTTCGAAAGAGCTGTGCGCAATACGTACGCAGACAGTCTCAATGAAAAGCCTCTGAGGTTCAAACTTGAGCTTACTCAGTGCAAAATTGTCAATCGTCATCTTTTAGTATTCGATTGATAAACACAGGCAGCATAAGACAATATCGTGCAGAGATTGATGTCGGATTAGTTTTTGTTCATCTCCGATATCCATCCCCCACTTTGGCGTGTAAATACTAGGCCGTAGGCTGAAGAGAGTGGACCTACGGAAGCCACATGATAGTGGAAGGCATCTCAAGAATTTAGCGGCTGTAGCTCGGGACAAGCAGACGTTTATGTGCTCAAACACCCACTTTGTTGAATGACGTTGGGTCGGCTCCAAGCTTAAAATCACTCTGCGCAAGGTAGCCCTTGTGCCTTCCAGACTGTCATAACTAACGCAATGTCCACCGCGTGGTGGATATACGTCAGAGTACATGGTTGTGATAGAAAACATATATTCCAAGGTGAACCGTGCGCTTTCTGCTTTTAGCTCCCATAAGACCAATTGGAATAACAACACCAGATGAGATCTCGTTATTCTCGCGTGCCAGAAGATTGTTTTCGTATGGTCAATGTGCAGCTGACCAGTTATTTCCATCTGAATCCAGTAATTGAGCATTGGTGAAGTCGGGGGCAGGGCAGATCAACCACGGACTGATTAGTTAAACGCGCTTGTTCGATCAAGCGGGTAACGGCTGAATTAGCATCCGCGTCTTCCCAAGCCATAGAGTGTAACCTGCAGGAAGTTCCATTTGCAGCCCCCAACCCACGTTACCGCTGTTGTTATTCAAGACTTGAGCCGGTGCACCAATAATGAAGTATGCAAACAATTCTGGATTCGCGTCTTCGTCGTATAGAAAAGGCTCAATTTTGTGAGGCAGTTCAGTTTATAGTTTTCGCTTCCACCGGAAAAGTAATCGACGATGTCGTTTAGCAAATACCCCGAGCCGCACAACTCGTTGAATGGCTTTATCGAAGTTGTTCGTTACAAGGATGGTCATCTCGTCCTGCCATTCCATATCGGCTATAATCTCGGTTTCGGAAAGTTCAGTTGTGATACTCTTTACGACTGGAGCTGTAAGCGGCCGAAATAGACGGATTTTATCCTTTGTTCATCTTAAGCCACTTGGATATTCATTTAAAGCGCGCGGCACGCTCTCAGATTCGCTGGTTGAACCGGGCAGGTTGGAACTCGATGTTTTTCATGCAGAAAGTTTGCTCCAAATTGGCGGAAAATTGCTCGGCTAGCCAGCAACTTTGGGCAGTTGGTCGAATTATAAAGCATTTTGCAAAGCGGTGTGCCTCTCGTCACAGCAATCTGTAAAATGTCGCCGGCTTACAAGCAGGAGCGGCAGCGCTCGGATAAACTAGCGATACAATATCACCAACACTAGAATTGCGTAGGCTTACCAAAATGATTGAGCGTCCTCCAAAGAGCTGGTTGTTCTTATAAATCGCCCGAAGTCTTGTGTCGAGCAATACAAGAAATTCAGCACTAAGCATAGACATCTCATCGACGACGATGAGGCGCACTTCGTTTGTGAATGTTAGACGCAACAATTCAAAATCATTGTCACCGAGTTCCGACTTGCGTAGGAATTTAAAAGCCGAATGGAAAGTTCTCCCCTTCTAAGTGAGAAGTCCCAACACCTGTCGGGCAAGTACGTACAGTTCCAATAGTGTGCCGCCTGAGAAGCTTTGCAATACGTCGAAGTAACGTCGACTTTCCGCGCCACCCCGCTGTGTAAGACCGACAATGTTTGTTTCAAAGCCCCGCGGCCTTGTAAAGCTGCAACGATGCGATCATATAGCACTTTTTGGTCATCTAAGCATTCACCTCGCTCAGTAGCGTCGTCCGAGGTTCCACTCAATGTGTCTGCAACTAAATCAGCTTCATGGTGAAGACCTAGTTGAGGCTTCCCGATATCCACCACCGGTGGCATTGCATGTATTCAACGTACAATACGCGATAAATTGACGTCCCCAAAAGATGCCCGCGAAAACCTGGACTGTCATAATGAGTTGGGTGCTCCATCTGCAACGATTCACGCGGAATTATGGACCAAAAGGCCGATCGCAGCGCCTTAACAGCATCGATAGATGCTTGGTTTTTGCTGCAGCGGCAGCGGTTAGGAGCGACAATTCGTCCATATTAAGAGCCAAATTTCCATTCACTTCATCGTCTTCGTCGTCTTCTTAGGAAACATGAGCGCATTGTCCTACGTGTTGAGCCACCGCACCGTCTTGAAATCTGCGTTACGACTCCGCCATTCTGAACAAATTCTCTCATTCCTTGACGAGCGATGATTTTTCTGCAAAACGTTCTCGATGCACCGATAACGTTGGCGGTTAATAAAGTTTGCATGTGCGCTATTCCATCATTGACAGAGTTTATGCAAGCCATCAGGCTTTAATTCGATATCCGGAGCACCGTTGGCTTTCCACGGTGATAACAGACAGAGAATGTATTTGCTGAGATAAACCGATGCCTGCCCGTTTTTTAATAACGAAGGTGACGGCGCCCCCCTACATTGCTGTTTGAACTTTGCCCGGACGAAGCCTTGGAAATGGGGCGATAACGGATGACTACAAGCTAGGTCAAATCCAGGTCGTTTTTGTCTACCTCGCGTTAAGCCAGAACTTTGCGCAGAATCGCTTTCGCTTTCTCTAGGGAGAATATCGACAATCATTTCAAACTCGAGTGGCGAGTACGATGAAAATGATGGTCCGCCATGATGATAGGACTTAGCTTGCGTCACAAAAACAATCTTACCATCCACCTTAAACATCCGAGCTCCTCCTTTGACGCTATCCGTAGTCGTGTCGGAGCCCGTAGCTTGTGTAATACGGGTTGAACGTCACCTTCATCTGTATTTCTTGCCACTTCACTTGGCGGTGTCATTGAATCGACAAAAGCGACTAGTTGGCGCGGGAAAATGTACCAGAACTTATCACTCGAAAGAAAACATTGGTATTTCGCTAGCGCATACACCATTAGAAAGTGCGACCACTCATGCGCCCCTGTGAAAGCGTTAACAGTACGTGTCGCCAAGTGCTTAGCAGTACGCGCGGATGTACCGCTGTCTTCAGCAACAGTCGGATTCTTTTCAATATCCGCCAAAGCTGTCAACACCACTGCTACACCATTCTTCAATCCACCATTCTCCTTTGTCATGTACGCTTGTTGGTATTCTTCAGCCATGTCTCCTGCATCATTCCCATTTATTACTGCCGAATTAGTATGTGACTGAGAAAGACAAGCAACCGAGAGGTTTGTTTCCACAAACATCGTATTGGTCTCTTGTCGGTGTTGTTCCCACACAATGGCTCCCTCTAAATGTTCTCTCAGCAGTCTTTTGCTCTCGAAAGTTCTTTCCGGTCGATGGAGCCAGCTATTTCTTCGTCAATCGCATTAATTTCGAACTCAGCCCGCCGCCGTTTGCCCAGTTGACTTGGACGAGTTATCTCAATACGCAATGGCTTAGTTAGGTCGCGATGGATACCTGCTGGGCGGGCAATCTCCAAATGTATCTTCCGCGAACACATTTTCGACAAGTCAGCGAAAGTTTGAGTATTCGTAGATAGCGCTCGTTTCTCTGCAGCAGCGATAAATCCTTTAATATCTTCAGCAGCATTTGGAATATCATTTTCAAAAGCTCAGGGCAGCACAGGTCCACGTCCTCGATGCCACTCAGTATACCAACTACGAGTTTCAGTCGATATAGTTGTACAACAAATTGATTCAAGCCATCGACGAGTGCAGGCCATAAGTCTGGACATCCAGCCAGTCTAGTAAGAAGACCGGGATGAACAGTCCCGCCGTAAACAACAAGATGGGCATGTAGACGACCATCGACTTGGGGTTCAATTACTCCAGTAAAAGCCGCCACCCTTCCATAAGCACCGACCTGCCGCTCGAGAAAATTACGAGAGACACGGGTGGCCTCGCTGACCCGACAGCAAATGATATCTCGATAAGCGACTGGGGTCGTCTTTCAAAAACCTGAGCAGATAGCGCAGGGTATATATTGGAAATCTGTCAGCGTTCACGCGCACTAGTCTGAATCGAGATAGGCATGTCGTCAAATCTGCACTCTTTGTTTGTAAGAATATTCGTTTGATCGTTCCAAGCATTTCGCTTACGTAGTTGTGCCACTCGATGCAGTAAGAGGTCGTCATACCCAGGCGAGGCAATTGCAAGCCAGTGCTGGCAAACCCCGTAACGGTATCTCATTGCGCCTAGCTTTGGTCTCGTTGCTGCTCTTTCAAATGCCCTGAACTGTACCATTTTTTGAAATTTCTAAGGAGAAAATGGTACAGTCATCCCGATCAAAGAAAGAATCCTTAGCAGTACCGCATTCAATCGTTTGGCTTCTGACGACTCAGGATTTTCCTTGGCATATGTTAATGCCTGCTTCAATTTACGAGTCGTTGTCAACTTGCCAAATTTTTCCAGCGTCTACCTGTGTGTTTGACCAACGCGCTGCCTTTTGAACCGCTGTGTGTCGCTGCAATTGATTGAAAAGCATCGCTGTGAACATAACCGACTTTTCAAATCGGCCATCCCAGTAATGCATGAAATGCTCGGCGTACGATTGAGACAACGGCCCTGGTGATAAAGGGTGCGATCCCGTCAAGAACAAATTCGGAAAAGTGCCGCCAAAATTTTGCGTTTTCGCACCACCCACATACGGAGACCTACCACGTTTCACTACTACAATCGGCACCGCTCGCTCTGAAGACAAAACGTCCTGGTCTGTTGATGGGGAAGTGATTGAATTCATCACGGCGTCGATAATATCATGAACAGAGCCATTGTCATTGTGATTCACCGCGGGCAGAACAACAGAACTCCTGAAAACAACAGTTTCCCCAGCTCCAGCCTGTACGTCACCCGGTAAGTCGTTAACCAAATCTTGGCCGTAGCGTTCGGCTGACGCTTCTTCTTCAATATTTGCAATCGAAGTAGACGTGGTCACGTGAATATTCGCTGCAATGTTGCTCTCGGTTTCGTTAAGTAAACGTCGCCGCTCAGGCGTATCTTCGACCACAATATCCTCTTCCCGGAAAACGTCATTAACTCGTGATAGAACGTTAAACCATTCATATACATCGTTACATCGTTGGCCGGAATCGCATACAGTTTGCGAAATTTCCTTTGTTGTCTACGTCATTCTTCAAGTGGTCCGATAAAAGTAACCCGTGGCATGCAATCGACATCAATTCGAGGCAGCAGTTTTGCAAGTTCACATGGTCCACTTGACTGGAAACAAATCGCATGTTCACTTGATTGCTTTCCAGACGAAAGTTCCATATCAAAACGCCGAGCTGGGCAAATCGAGGCCAACGCGACATCACTTAACAAAGGTAATTGCTGAATTCTCCCATAGCCATGTCCAGAAGCTACGCTGAACTTGCTGTCGAGGCCCCTTATTGCACGTTTCACACAAACACACTCTCTCGCGATCCCGTACCAGCTCCGGATTCAAAAAATAAATGTCTTCATCGTCAAAATGCACTTGTCGATAAGACCGCACTATTTTTGCTGGTGCATTCCGAAACAGATCCACCCTTTCCACTTCGGAAAGACGAACTTCATCCAAATCATCTAGACGCCGGAAAAATACTATGGTCATATCGTTTTGTAGCAATATACGCCCGCACGATGCACAAGCCCAAACATCAGTCGCTTCAGAAGCTTTTTTCTGACGTGTAGCTGTTTGGCAATTTGCTATATCCGACGCTTTCGCAAAATCTTGCAACACGTTTTCTAATCGCTTGCGTACTCCTGCACTTTCCTCTCCCTGAAGTTGCTCGTCCGCAAAAACAAACGCACCAGGATTAACCCCACAGCAGTGATAACACGCAAGCGCTAAACGAGGATCTTTCGTAAAATTCTGACCTTTGCCATAGTTGCACTTGTAATCCGCGCTGAAGTTCTGCGTTGCACAGCAGCAAGTCACACATAGAAGCAGGAGCTTGTGTTGTTGAAGAAGGCACTCGAATGTATTTTGTGATGTGATCTCTGGTCTCTCTCTCTCTACTGCAGTTCTCACTTTCCATAAGATTCGTCCTCTCGACTTTCCTAGCCTTCTCTCATATTTCTCACCTTCTTCAACTGTGGAGAAGCCCCATCAAGGACAAAAGCTTCCAGCTTAAAACCTTCTGGGGAAACCGTTGCCAATTTTCGATTCCAACCGTGAGGATCAGTACGTCACAACAGTTTCAATCTCGTCTTGAGTAAGAGAAGAAGCCTCTAGTACTTCGTCGCCTAGACGATGTAGTAAGGTCGCATCTCCCTCTCGTCTAGACGCACGGCGCTTGCGCTGTTGCGCTGCTCTTCGTTCATGACCTGCCTCAGCCGACCGTCGCAGCGGACTCGAACGTGGCGTCTGTTCTGCGCGCTGCTGCGCCCGACGAACTCGTTGCTGTTCCGACCGCGCCCGACGCGCTCGTTACTGTTCCGACGGCGCCTGCTCCATACTCGTCTGGTGCTGGTTCTGCTGCCGCTGTAAGGCACGACGCCGTCTCTGCTGTTCATTTCTACTTGCACGGCGCTCCTCGTCCATGTTCTCCTATGTGCTTACTCAAACACAGAGTCACATACTTTCTAGCATTTTTCAGCGCTTTCTCCGACATGAGTCGCTTTACTTGCTGTGTCTTTCTTGAAGTCACGCGTTTTCTAGCGCTTTTCAGCGTAATCTCCCGACACGGGACGAATAACATAGTATTGCATTCGCTTTCTTTTAAGTACCGTTTTTCTAATTCTATAAACTTCAACGTGGGGCTTCACTTTTCAGGCTTCACTGATTCGGCTTCAATTATTATGAGTTCTACCCGGGGCGATTAGTTGAATCGCCCAAGCCCAATCGATCCGTCAATCGCCCGAGCCATACAAACCTATAATTATAAGTGAGTCGCACTTAGGCGAGAGGTTACTGTGCTACCCAATTGCTGTGGGGCGATTCGCAAAATGACTTGGATTTGTATTAGATCGGTTTTGACTTGAGCATAGAATAGCCCCAGATCGCCAAATTTGGCCGGAATTCACAATAATGTGATTTGGGCTGTGCCAGCAGCCTGAAGACTGCTATCCCAGAATAATTTCATGTTCTTATGCAAAATTACTAAAGAGACCATGCCATAATCGGGAGCCCTGTGTGTAACAGCTTTCTGCATGCTTTTCAAAGCGGAGCGCCGTAGATCACCAGCTAGCCAAATCGTTACTAGTATAGAAGATAGAGCACCGCAGATCAGCAGCTAACCAAACAGCTACAAAATTCAGCAATAACAGACAGCAAAATTAACGTAAACAGCGGTAACACTGACCAGTGCTGCAGCGTTTTGCCTTGGTCTCTGCAGCGTAGCGAGGAAGTGCTGCGCTTCACGCAACATAGTGCGCGCGGCGTTCTTCTGGCAGGTGAGCTCCGTTCTTTGCCCAATCACGCCAACCTGTTGATTGGCCCGGGATATCCAATTTTGGCTGGGATTCACAATATTTCGCCCAAAGCGTGCACATCCCCTCAAAAGTCGTTATCTAGGCATCGCGAACATGACCCAAACAGTTCTCGAAAATCTCTTCCCACCGAAAAAGCAAACTTGCTAACATCAAGAGCATCCCCAAATGTCAGGCACCGTCTCTCAGTCCGTGACTTCCATTTCGTGGCGACGCATTTCCGTCGCCAGATTTCATTCTCCAGCAGAACAGCGTCGATGGCAGATGTGCTGGTATGGTGCGGTCTATTCGGTCGAGACAGGCCGTTTCCCGTGACAATCTCGCTGGATGCGACTGTGTACCAGCTAGAGCAAGCCATTATCACCTCCTTAGGGTTAAGCGTTGGCCCAGAGAGGTTGATGCTGTACCTGGCGAGGGATTCGGGTGGAAATTGGCTGCGGGACGACAAAGCAGCAGCAAAGCTTCTTCTTGGAGGAGACACCAGCAAGTACGATGTCAATTTGTATTCTACCCACAAACTCAATAGCGACTCGTACTTCGGACCGGACTTCACGCTTGAGGCTGGGACGATTCAAGTTCTTGTGGAGGTTCGACGAGACCCGACAGTTCTCGGTGCAGCTTTCAATTCCTGTCTTGGTGCCATTCGAGCTGTTGCTGCTGCTGCTGCTGCTGCGAGTGGGATTGCAATTGCATTTCCACCTACGAAGAGGCAACGCCTTGCAAACGGCGATGTTGGGTTGGAAGGTTCGTGGCAATACTCGGCACTGCCGTGGACGAAGCTCCCCGAACCAAGCGAATTGACCCGTGCTCTCACACGTCCGCTGCCATTTCGTTTGCCAAATCTTGACGTCGACGCCAGTGAGCTTTTCGCTGTCGATGGACCGGAAATTCAATGCAAAGTTCTGCGCATTATGATTGAGTCGCTATGGCTTAAGTTTCAGGTACCACCACCGTCAGGGTCGACGGACTCGGAAGACAAATGGCACGCCTTTTACGACGAGTTGCTGTTTATTTCGGAGCGTTTACTGCTTGCCAGAGCGCTACCGTTGAGGCAATATCGTAATCGAGCTGATAAGACTGGAACTACAGAAGAGATTATACGTCCGAACCTCATCATACACCATCGCGGCCTCGTGCTGCTTCGAGGCGAAGAAAAACACGGTGGCGTTGGCATCGTAAAGCCTCGCGACGAGCTCACCAATAAAATGCAGGAGTGGAATCCTATGTTCTACGGAGATCTGCCGTATACATTGGGTTATGCAGCATGCGGGGCTAAGCTAGCACTCTACGCTATAGATCGGAATCTTCATGCAGTCGAGATTATGGATTTCCGCTCGATATTGTATCAGAAAGTTGATGCCTTCAAGGCATTCTACAACCTGGCATTTATTCTCGAACGAGTGATTGCTTTGTCCAAGCGGACTTATCCCACAAATTTGCGGCCCTACAGACCCAATAAAGATGGTAAGCGAACGCTGAGATTGATGGATGATCGGATTGAGCGCACGATAAAGCGAAAGCAATGCAAGGATCAAGCTGATTTCATGAGACTTCGTGGCATTTACAAAACATTAAGGGCTATAAATCGCAAAGAGCTGACGAGGACGCATCTTCAAACTGTGAGAAACCTTGACATGTCAAAGGAGTCCCGGACAGTTGTGCAGCTTTCTCCACTAGGGTTCCAACGAGAGCCCACTAATGAAGCTGAGGTGCGAGAATGGTTACGAGGAATACTGACCGCACTGGGACACTGGCATGACCGTAACTATTGTCACGGAAATATTTGCTGGGAGAAGATGATTTACGTTCCATCAGGCGACTCGGGGTATTGGATTTTATTTGGCATGGATAAATCGCAAAAGAATGAGAAAACCGTAATCGAGTGGGATCACAACTACAAGGGTGAGAAATTGTGTTTCCGACACGACTTGCTCCAGCTAGGAGGCCTGATAGAGCGACTCGATGCTAGACTATCAGACACACTCTCAGAAATCCGGAAGTTGCTCACTACAATTACTCATGGTCAGAGTCTGCGTGCTGACGATGTGCTGCATATGGTGGATGCGTTATGCGCTGCCGAAAGCAATAGGGAGTAATGTTTGTTGTTGTGACTAGAGCAATAAACTCAGGAGTTGCTTCAGTATATGATCTTAGGACCAATAGTCCTCGCTTTCAGCATGTTTTTAATGGAGGGAGTTATCATACTGAAGGCAGTAGCTAAAACCCAACGCCGATTATGGCTAAGGCCGTGCTGCGCACGAAGCAGCTCTGGACTTGTGCTTCAATAAGGTACTCAAGGTAAGATCAAAGCCATATTTCTTCATTCCGTTAGAACTTCTAAAGTTTAGAAGGCATTGCGCTATCTTCTCTCGATGCACATGCGTGGTCAGATCACCCCCGACATGATATGATGTGCTACGAATGCGTTAGGCCCCCGACATGATATGATGCGCTACGAATACGTTATTGGTAGTCGCTCTTGATTCCCAGAGGCAAGCCTCGCAGTGAGCTCGAAGTGATTCGATGCGAGAAAGCGGTTAACTATTTATGTGGTCGTATGCTGGTCAGGCCTGAGAATTGGGTCTGAAGGTTTTCCAGACCGCAATGTCAGACCTGACCAAATGTTTGACCGCAGTTTGTCGTTGAGGTTGAAAGTTCATGCAGTATGTGTGGCTTATTGTGAAGTAAGCTCAACTATCTAATAAACTGTGTAGTAAAAATGTCTACTCACCTGCTTGTGCAGCGGTCTAATGATTTACCCGCCTGGGTTGGAGTCCCTCAACGCATGGTAGTTCTGTGTGCCATGACGCGGATACACTACACTCACTTTTACAACGCACATGGGCGCTGTCGCTGTTACCGGAACGTGGCAGTGGTCGGGAAATATAATTTCAATACAATAAATTATCAGATTTTCCACTAGAAAATATTATTATTGGAACTTGCCAGCTTCAATACAATATCATATCTCCCCCATTATTGTCAATACAATATCAAAATAGTCTCCAATACAAACATTAAGTAACTTAGGGTAAACTTTTATACTAAGAAGTAACACAGCGAATAAAGCCGTAAACATAGTAGAAACCGTTCAAAACTCACGTTCAATAACATTTAAATTGCGGCAATTTTTATTACTGTCAAGCTCGAAATTTCAATTTTTTATTGTTGAGGCAAGATGAGATCAATACAATATTATACTGAATTGTCCGACCACTGCCTGATACATTGCGGAGATGATGCGTTATACACGTTTTAACGACGAGAGACGGGTTAATTAAGCAATAAAGACGTACGATTTTAGTTGTAGCGAGAATGTCTACGTCAAAGAAACTGCACGATTGACCGCTTGCATAACTAACACATTATGACAGGAAAAAGGATTGCCTCTTGCTCCCGTGCTCGACCAACTGCTGAGCCTGTCTCTGTTTTTTTATCTTTAACGTGGACTCCCAGACTGTACAGTACTTAGTCGCTGCCATCGATCACTGATTCCATCCTCGTCAATACGTCTGCAGCACTAAGGTTTGAGTGGTGCTTAGCTGATAAGAGTGCATCTCGAATCTGTATTAGTTGTCCCTCCACTTCCAGCCTCACCATTAAGTTTCCTAGTTGAAACAGATCGTGCTGGAAACAAAGTTTCTCGCCATGAGCAGGGTGATTCCAGTCAATGTGTTTCGTATTCAGTTTGCGTGATTCGTCCATGTCAATCAAAACCCAGTACCCTCCACCATCACTTGTTCTTGGAACATACACGATGTTTCGCCATTGAATGTCTCCATGGCAATAGTTACACCCATGCCAGTACTTCAACGCTGTCAGCATGTCCCGAAGCCACTCTCGAACTTCATTCCCATTTCTCGGTCGTCGTCGGACACCCAACGGGGAAAGCTGTACAACAATGCTTTCGTTCGACACTTCCAGCTTCTCCACTGTCTGTAGATATAACTTCGTAGACAGGTTAAGCTTCTTCAATTGTAAGTAGACATCAGCAAGTCTTTTGAAATCAGCTTCGTCTCTACATTGATCAAACGCAATTGTGCGCTCAATCCGATCATCCATCAGTTCGAGAGTCCGTTTATCACCTTCACTGGGTGTGTAAGGACGCAAATATGTCGGATAGGTCCAGTTAGACAAGATAATCATCTTTTCGAGAATGAATGCCAGGTTGTAGAATGCCTTGAAGGCATCAACCTTCTGATCCACAATTGACTGAATAGCCGTAATCTCGACTGCATGAAGATTCCGATCTATGGCGTAGAGTGCTAGCGTAGCCCCGCATGCTGCATAACCCAATGTATACGGTAGATCTCCATAAAACAATGGATTCCAAATCCGCATTTTCCTGGTGAGTTCGTTGTGGGGTACATCCTTACACACACTAGTGTGGTTTTCTTCGCCTCGAAGCAGCACGAGGCCGCGATGGTGTATGATGAGGTTCGGACGTATAATCTCTTCTGTAGTTCCAGTCTTATCAGCTCGATTACGATATTGCCTCAACGGTAGCGCTCTGGCAAGCAGTAAACGCTCCGAAATAAACAGCAACTCGTCGTAAAAGGCGTGCCATTTGTCTTCCGAGTCCGTCGACCCTGACGGTGGTGGTACCTGAAACTTAAGCCATAGCGACTCAATCATAATGCGCAGAACTTTGCATTGAATTTCCGGTCC
This sequence comes from Phytophthora constricta, assembly GCA_011947335.1. NCBI lineage: Eukaryota > Oomycota > Peronosporomycetes > Peronosporales > Peronosporaceae > Phytophthora > Phytophthora constricta. The sequence continues at coordinate 83,109 of JAAVTI010000198.1, forward strand.
ATCGACAGCGAAAAGCTCACTGGCGTCGACGTCAAGATTTGGCAAACGAAATGGCAGCGGACGTGTGAGAGCACGGGTCAATTCGCTTGGTTCGGGAGCTTCGTCCACGGCAGTGCCGAGTATTGCCACGAACCTTCCAACCCAACATCGCCGTTTGCAAGGCGTTGCCTCTTCGTAGGTGGAAATGCAATTGCAATCCCACTCGCAGCAGCAGCAGCAGCAGCAACAGCTCGAATGGCACCAAGACAGGAATTGAAAGCTGCACCGAGAACTGTCGGGTCTCGTCGAACCTCCACAAGAACTTGAATCGTCCCAGCCTCAAGCGTGAAGTCCGGTCCGAAGTACGAGTCGCTATTGAGTTTGTGGGTAGAATACAAATTGACATCGTACTTGCTGGTGTCTCCTCCAAGAAGAAGCTTTGCTGCTGCTTTGTCGTCCCGCAGCCAATTTCCACCCGAATCCCTCGCCAGGTACAGCATCAACCTCTCTGGGCCAACGCTTAACCCTAAGGAGGTGATAATGGCTTGCTCTAGCTGGTACACAGTCGCATCCAGCGAGATTGTCACGGGAAACGGCCTGTCTCGACCGAATAGACCGCACCATACCAGCACATCTGCCATCGACGCTGTTCTGCTGCTTGGTAAAATAGCTCGTGTTCTTCTGTAGTGTGGCCCACGCCAGTCTCAAATGCTACCATCTTTCCATCCCACTGCTCTCGCCACTCAGTGGCCGCACAATTAATAGCCGACAACTCCACACAAGTCAAGACCAGGCCCATACTTGTCGCGATGTCCCAGCTGCGTCGTCTCTTCGGTGGCCTGCGCGTCTCCGGCGCGAGCGCGCGCCGCGGGCTCGAGGAGTTTTTCCCCGTCCAGCAGTTGGCGGGCGAGGGCGCCAAGCCCAGCAGCCTCACGCAGGTGCCGGCGTCCGCGGGCTCCAAGCAGGTTGTGGTGGGCGGCGACTGGAAGGCCTGGATGCTGCGCGAGAAGAGCACGGAGGACCTGCACAAGCTCTGGTTCGTGCTGCTGAAGGAGCGCAACGCGCTGCTGACTGAGCGGCACCAGTGCCGCGCCAAGAACGTGGCGATGCCCAACGCGGCGAGACGGACGAAGGTCAAGAAGTCCATGGCGCGCCTCAAGCTGGTGCTGCACGAACGCAGCCAGGTGTACAAGGCCAACAAGGGCGAGCTGTAGGTAGAGAGAGAGGGAAATACAGAGCAGACGTGGAGCAAAAGAGAGGCCAGTGGCACATTATGCGCTTACCGAGTTGAATCGCTTGAGGTTCGCCACGAAGTTCATGAACTGGGACCAACGAGGTGGGAAGTTCTTGGCAATCCAGTCACGGATGCACTGGCAATTCGGGTACTCCAGATCAGTGTTCATTGTCTTCGCCTCTTCATCGCTGTACTCAATAGGGCGCTGCGAGTGGAGATACAACGCCACCTCAAACTGACCGGCATGGATGGCTTGAGCAATGACGGGCAGTAAACGTATGTCGGCGCTTTTGGGAAGCAGCCACTGCACCACACGCAAGTTTCGGTCCTTAGCGAGGTCACTGGGTATGCAGCCAGCGGCTGCATTCAATGCTGCTGTTGGATTACCCTTCAAGCCATTCGCTTGCAGCCATTTCATCACCCTCAAATGACCACCTGCAGCAGCCCTCTCCATAGCGCTCGATGTGCATTCCTCCGAATACATGGAATTGCTAAAGAGCCATTTGATAATGTCGAGTCGACCAGTAGCCGCAGCGGAGTCCAGTGCAGCCTTCGTACAACCCGCTTTCGTGTTTTCGTTCAACCACGCCAACATTTTCAAATCGCCGTTGGCAGCAGCACCATCCATAGCGTTCGATGTGCAGCCTTCAGAGCGATTCATGTGCAGCCACTGCACCACTTCAAGGTGCCCGTTTTCGGCAGCGGCATCCATTGCACGCACTGTGCATCCCTCCAATCGGTTCTCATGCAGCCACTTCACAACGCTCAAGTGGCCATTTTCAGCAGCTCCGTCCATGGCTCTGTATGTACATCGTGGCCGTCGGCACAATTGTACATCCTTTTCGCCATCTCGTAGCTTGCGTTTTCCTCCTACTGGTGTGTTTCGCTGGAGAAACTGAAGCACTTTCAAGTGCCCGCCTTTGGCTGCAGCGTCCATAGCAGTGTCATCACCAAAATCATTTCGAGATAAGACGGCGCTTGAATCAAGAGAATAGTGCTTGAACAACCACCGCATCACATCGAGTTGTCCACTTTTGCCGCCGCATGCATCGCTTCCGCCGGACCAACATTCGTACTGCCCGACAACAGCCACTTTACCATCGAGATGTGACCATTAGCACTGGCAGTTTTCAAGGCCGACATGTATGCCGCCTCAACGTCAGTGTTTATCAACGCGTAATGCATCATCAACCACTTCCCGAACTCAATATCACCGAACTTTGCAGCCTGATCCAGTGCATACTTGACAATTTCGGCAGCGCCGTCGTGCTCCTCTTCCAACAAACGCCGCACAATTTCTGATCGAGCTCCCCAACTCTTTTAGAGCAGTCCGAGGAGCGCAAGGACCTCAGTCTGAAGCCTTTTGCAATCAACCAGTTGAGCTGCTCGAAGTTGTTCTGGTCAAACGCAAATTGCACTATCTCACTGCCACCTCGTCTTGCCTCCAAGATACTGACCCGCTTGTCTAGCCACCTGACCAGCTCCCAGTGCCCTCTTTCAGCAGCCTTTTCCAGACTTGAAATACTCCACTCGATATCTCGTTGAGTATCATCAGCCTCTAGAAATTGCAACACCCACGAGTGCCCACACCCAGCAGCTTCATCCACCACGCTGCTCAGGATCGGACAACCAGGAAAGTGAGTCAACACCCACTGCACCATACAAAAATCACCACGACGCACAGCCGCACGCATGGCACGAGGAAACTCCCATTGGCAGTAGTGCTGGTTACTGTGCACAAGCTTCGCCACAGTCCACCGAGCGCTTTTCACGTCTCGTAGACCTCTCGCCCACACGAAGTCCAGCAGCTCCGTGACCCCGAAGTCGCTCAGTTCACAAGCGCGATGCAGCGTCATGTCTTCGACCAGGAAGTCTGACACGATTGCGGCCGCTTTCTCCATGACGTCGGTCCTTGCGAACTTGCCACGCAGCACCAACGTCGCGATCGTGAGCTGCAGCATCGTGGAAGCGGACGGTGACTCGGCAATTGACGACCGAAATGAATCATTAGACACAGACGCAACTTACGCCATCCAAGACGACAATACGTTGCGTCGGTCAACACGACGAGCTGCATCGCCTCGCTCTTCCTGCAGTTAAGACGCAGAGCTTCTTAAGGCGGACAATGAGGTCTCTGCGTTGATTCTTCAGTCGAGCGTCCAAGCCTCAGAAAGTCTCCATCGGAATTCTATCAATCGATCGTCTGCCAAAGCACTGCGAGCTCACGCACTCACCTTGGTCAATACAACGCCCAGATCACCACAGTCGAGATCGTCAGAAGGCTTACCACTTGGTTGATCAGGTCAGATCAACCTCAACCAACTGGGCCAAGCGCCTTCCGACGGTCCGCGCCCCTCTACGTTGAAGTTGGAAAGGGTGTTAAGAAAATCTGGAAAGGTGGCGACCAGCTCGTTCATTCCTCGATTTACCTGCAAGCGCTCAAGTCACGTCCTCCCTCACCTCCGCAATGGTCGCTCGTCATGCTGCTAAGAAGGGCTCCGTCTGGCTCAGCGACCCCTCGGTACGAGCAATTCAGTCAAAGATGGATACCACCTATCCGTGCTGAACGAATTGCTGCTCTCTCTCTGTTGACAGACGTACCCGCTGCTGGCGGCTATGAGTGTGGCCGCCGTCATGTGCGTGTCGACGGGTGTGCGCCACCTTACGGCGAGTCCCGACGTCAAGCTCGACCGCGAGGTGCGCAAACACCCGGAAATGGCACTCAAGGACCGCTCCGAGTGGCGCTCACACCGCAAGTTCATCTCGCACCTGCACGCCAACGCCGTCAACTCATACCACGACAAGTAGGCGACACCTTCGAGACCTCCTTCTGTCTGTCGATGCTGCCTATTGCATCGTTGCATCAACTAAAACAAAGCTAAAACATGAAGCGTCCTGAACGACTTCGTTCTCCTTTTGTTCTCCCTTCTCTCATGCTACTTCCTCGTAGTTTGCGGGGTCCTTGAACAGCTCGCGCAGCAGTTCGTGGGTCAGTGCGTGGCCCGGACTCGTGGCGAAGAAGTATCCGTGCAAGGGCAGCCCTGCCAGTCCGATATCGCCAATGCAGTCCAGCATCTTGTGGCGCGTCCACTCATCTGCGAAACGTAGTCCGTCTTGGTTCAGCACCGTGCTCTGTTTGTGCTTGGAGAACACCACGGCGTTCTCCAGCGACCCTCCTCGCGCCAACCCGTTCGCCTGCATCCACTCGATCTCGTCTTCAAACGTGAACGTCCTCGCCGGAGCGATCTCGTCACGAAACTTGTCCATCGTGGCGTTGGGGTCACCGAGAGCGAAGCGACAGAAGGTCGTGCCCAACTGCTTGTGCTCAAAATTCACCTGCACCGTCATGTGCAGCGTCGGAGCTTGCGACGCCACCGACGAGCTCCTCAGGTCTTTTGGCATTGGCAACAGCCACGCCGCCTTGTCCTGCTTCAGAACTTGTACGGGGCGTTTGACCCTCAGATACTTGAGCTTGGCCTCCTGGTCCTCGACACCAACTTGTCGAATCCGATCAATGAACTCGAGACTGCTGCCGTCCAGAACTGGCAGCTCCACCGTGTCGCGGTCGCAATGTCCTTCAAAACTGACGAGCGCGTTCGTGATTCGCGCTGCCACCAGCGCCGCCATCAAATGCTCCGCCGTCGACACATTTCGGCCCTGGGCTGTGAGTTGAGTGCACAGTTGGCTCTTGTGGGCATCCACATGAGAAATTCGCGCTGGAATTGTAACGGAGTCGGTCTGGAAGACGATTCCTGCGTTCGGAGCAGCTGGAACGAGGCGAATTGACACCTGATCGCCTGAGTGGAGCCCCACGCCTGAGAAGCGCAGCGACTGCTTGATGGTGCGCTGCCAACGACCCATAGCTTGACTGAGGGGTACGTGAGGGTACAATTGCTCACATGGCAAAGTGTAACCTCGTGACGATCAAGATTGAAGTCGCTGCTTCAATCACACTCTGCTTGTTGTCGAAAGTTCCGATTGAAATGACGGCCGGAAACTTGTTGGTAACTTGTGAGGCATTGTGGAGCACACGATCATTCCGAGCAATCGCTTCATCTTCTCGGGATCGGTCACTGGTAACGGTGGCAATACGATTCAGTCGGAATTTCAGGTGCATTGACATTGACTCCTGCTCATGCCGCAGTTTCAATGGGAGCGCTTGGCGTTTTGCTGCTTGGGTCGTGTAGTCCTTTGCATGTCGGCATTACTGCGTTCACCCGCACGATATCGATTGGCATCGATATCACAAGTTGGCCAGTGTTTCGGCATCGCCTATAGTACGAGCGGACATGGACAAGATTGCAGTACTGTTCATCCCTCCTATCTAGCTCCATTGCATTTGTGCAGCGTCATCTCAAGTCTATATGCTCAGCCTGAGGCCAGGCGGCAGGTGTCGCCTGTCCTCTCTGCCAGGGTCCGCCCCGTTCAGTTCACCGTGTCAAAAGACGTGTCGACCGTTTCACTGCCAAGCATCCGACGGAGCTATGCGATACGTTGGCGGCATGCCATTCAGAGTCCCTGAACCGAGCCATTTGCGGCGCGCGCGCCTCTTCGAGCTCACATGACAAACGGATTTATGCTCTCCGTCAGGTTTTCGTCCCGGCTCTCCGCACTTCAGCTTGAAGTCCGAAGATACTACGCAACTAGCCGCACCCAACTCGATCCTTTACAAATTCCAATACAACATCCCTTCACATGTGTTATTTTGGCAATCCTCCATTCAACATTCCGCCGTGTTCTGTAATATCCCAATAGAGCTCTCCGTCTCATCTGACGACCTTCACCAGCTGGGCGGCTACTTCACCTTCCACACTTCTTCCACATCCGAGCCAGCGCCCTTAGCATTAATGCTCCAGTCGAGACTTGGCGGCTCATGGCGGAACCGACGGGCTTGGCGAAACGGGCCAATTCAAGTCGCGAGCCTCCGACCAACCGCATTCTCCAGAAGCAGAAGCAGCAGCTCCAGCACCGCCGCATGCAGACGCCGCAGCGGTTCGTCATGGACAGCGAGGACGAGGAGCCGAGCGGCGCCGGGAACTCCGGCGCGCTGCGGTTCGTGACGGTGCCGCCCAAGCTCGTGACGTCCAAGTCTGAAGGTCGAGCCAACAAGTTGCCGAGCAAGAGGCGGCAATTGCCGCTGCATTTCCAGTCCGAGAGACCCATGCCAAGGTCGGAGCCCACTCCAAGTCAACTCCGGACTCAACGCACAACCAGCAGAGAGAAGAGAGTTTGAGTCGGCAGAAGCTCGCGAGACGCTATTTCCGAGAGCGCAACCGCAGTGGGTCCATCTCGTCCGCCTCGTCACATGACGAGGCAGCGGCGGCAGCATTCGGCCAAGGGCTCATGTCGTCGTCGACGTTTTCCAGCTCAGCTGTGCTCACGGACGACATGCTGGTGGCTGTTGCACGACGAGCCAAGAAGAAGTTGGAGGCGGTGGCGAAACGACACGTGATGGTGGGCCGCTGGAAGCGGATGACCAAGTCGAAGCCAGACTGTCAGATGTTCGAGTCCGTGAGCAAGGCTAAGGACCAGTACAGCGTTGTGGTCAAGATGAACCTCCCGTGCAGCTTGAGGGAGATTATGAGCGTCTTCTCCACGGACAACGCGGCGGAGTTCCATCGCAGCATGGAGGCGCTTTTTGGAGATCACTACGTGTACGGGGTGAACGTTCGCTCCGTGGATTGCTCGGAGCTTCGTGGAGCGGGGAATTCGACGTTACGATCGAGAGCACAGGGAAGAAGAGCTTCGGAGCCAGCAGTATGGAGAACGAGTGATATGTCGGGCGCTGCAATTCCTCCGCTGCGTTCTGCAAAGTTGAAGTTGAATGCCGTGTCGCTGATGCAAAAGCACCGATTAGCGTGGAAGCAGCGCAGCATGACTTTTTGGACTATTTGGAGGAGAAGATCGAGACGAAGTCGGTCACGCGCGTGATGGAGACCATGGATATGACAGATGAAGATCTGGAATTCAGCTCCGCGACGATGTCGTCACCAACTGCGGCGTCGAGCAGCCAGGAAGGCTACTATCACCTCCCACTGAATCAGCAGGGGATTGATCCTCGGCAGGAGATCAAGGGCATTCTCGCTGGATACGTTATCCAGGAAGATTCGGAGGAGAAGTTCACGCGCTTCTTCTTTTACGCGACTCACCACCATCACCCTACTGGAAATCACGCTCAGACAAAAATGCCTCGGTGTGCTGTTCAGCTCCTGCGTGCCATGGTCAACAAGGTGTGTCTGCTCGAGACTGTCGTACTACGTCGCCGTCTTGGATATTACCCTCTATCTCGGCTGCCTTCTTCTTCTGACGAAGCTAATATGGCTTCGTACTGTGCGACGTGCTACACTCCGTTCAGTTTGCTGCGCAAGAAGTTCTTTTGCCGACTTTGCGGTCATTACACCTGCCGGAAGTGCTCGGATCTCCAAGATATAGAGAAAAATGTCGGGCTCGTGGAGAAGCACCGCATCTGCGTATCGTGCGTACGCCGTGTCAGCTACTGCGTGTTCAGTATGTGTGCCTTTCCGCCCAAAATTGCATCTGCTGGCAATAGCAACAGTTGGGCATCAAATCGAACCCAGGCGAGCAGCGAGCTTATCGTGGAGGATGAAGATGACCCACCGATTATGGACGACCTGGCTACGACAGACATTGAAGACGTAGAAGTTATTACTCCGAAGACTGGGGTGATCGCTGAGTATTTGTCGGGACTCCTTCATGGAAAACAAGAAAAAAGCGAGACCACGTCGCCGATCGAAGGAATCGCCTGCAGCTCACTATCGATGACCTCAGCTCATGGCCCCCGGGCCCATTATTGACGGACAAAATACGCCAAAGGAGTCCATCTCACTCCTCGACAGTTTTTGTACGTCGCATTCATCGACGGGATCGCGTTCGCGCGAACTAACGTCGTGGCTTACCCCATCACCGACAGGGGCATAGGAATTCCTGTTGAGACTGGCGAAAAATCTTCCTTGGTCGAAGAGGAAGAATACTATACGCATACAGCAATCAGCGCAATGTGGTAGAAGCTTGCGCAACAACGATCTAACCTCACAGCAACCCGACCTGTATTTTTGAAAGGCGAAGATATTCAATGCCAAGACTGATCTTATTGTTTATACGAATACTGGGTTATCATTTGCTTATCTCTTTTGGTGGTTAATGAACCGTAGGGACAAGAGTGCAAGGATGCGGAACAGCACAGTATAGGCGAGGACAATACCGAAATTCATCCAAATCTCGTCGTGCTTCATGCCGAAGTATTCCTCCGTGTATCCCTTCAGAGTAATATGGCCGACCGTCACGGGTGCATCCTGCATCGGCTGACAACCAAGCTGCGTGCCCACATTGATGTACGACTCGGTTGCTTCATCCCATGTCGGCAGCTCGTCGCAGTCCGCGAAAACGAGGGACACAAGAATTGCCAAAGAGAAGCGCTGCGGGACGATCTTGTACAACCACTGATAGCCGTCCGGGATGGCATAAGCTGGAGGGCTAAAGCCCATGAACAGGAAGAAGACGGAGTTCACAAGAACACCGATAATTGCTGCCACCTCCTCACTCGGTAGCGCGTACGCGAAGAACTGACCCAGATACGTCTGCATCATAATCAAAATGGACACAGTGATCCAGAACAAGAAGGCTGTGTAGAATCCCGTGAAGCCCACCATCGGGAAGAAAATCACCGTAAAGATTAAAGAGCTGGCAAAGCAGTACGGGATCTCGGCCACCGTCGAACCCAGGAAGTACCAAAATGCGTTGTACGTCTGGCCGGCACGTTCACGGTAAAACGATGCGCGCTCCTCACAAGCAAGCGGCAACACACTCTGGAAAGCCACCATGGCGTTGAAAAGCGAGGCCATGAAAACCATACCGACGCCGGAATTTAGACCGGAGTATGAGTTGTAGTCCGCACCGACGAAGATAGTTCCGAAGAGCAAAGCCAAGAAGAGGGCAATGATAAAGCGAGTCAAGTTGTATGCAGGTGTGCGCCAGTACATCTGCACAAAGCGCCCCACGACAAACTTCATCTGCGTCATCGAGCTCGCAGCACGCTTTTTCGAGAAGACCATCTCCGGATAATCAGGCGATGGCGTCGAAATGCCCTCCTTTGCCATGTTTGCATCAAGCTGTCGCTTGTAAGCACTGTCGTTGAAGATTCCCACAAAGTCCATGTCATCAGCAGCGGAGTTGCTCACACCAGCGCCAATGCACTCCAACATCCACGTCGCAGGGTTGTAGCCAACCGGCAATGGAGCCACGCCAGGGATGTTCTCGAAGTAGTCGATCAGGTTGCGGCAATCCTTGCCCAGGTCTCCAAAAACACCGTGTGACCTCCACGCTTAAGAAGAAGCAGGCTGTCAAACAAGTAGAATACCTCAGCCGACGGCTGATGAATCGTGCAAATGATCGTACGACCAGAGTCGGCCACCTTGCGAACACCGTCCATGATCAACTTCGCTGAGCGTGCGTCAAGACCACTCGTCGGTTCATCCAAGAAAATCACACTCGGCTGAGCCGCAAGTTCCACACCGATTGTAAGACGCTTCATTTGCTCCACCGAGCTGCCGCGGATAATCTGGTCAGCGATGTTCTGCAAGCCGAGTAGTTCAAGACACTCTTCCACCGAGTCGTACTTCTTCGCGTCCGAGATCGAGGCATCTTGACGAAGGAACGAGCTGAACGTCAACGCCTCGCGAATTGTAGCAGACTCCGAGTGCACATCCATCTGTTCGCAGTAGCCTGTGCAGCGACGAATAGCAAGATCGTTGGCTTCGTAGCCGTTCATGAGGATTTTGCCTTCGATCTTACCGCCTGTCTTGCGTCCTGCAATCACGTCCATTAGGGTAGTCTTACCAGCTCCAGAAGCACCCATGAGAGCTGTCACTGAGCCAGGCATCGCAAAACCGCTGATTCCCTTTAGTAGTTCCAGCGATTCCTTAGAGTCGTTCGGGTTCGGCACGAAGTAGTGCAGGTCTTGGAATGCGACCGTCACAGGAACGAAATTCTTTTCACGAGTGTTCACATCCATAACGAAACTGGTGTTACTCTTTTCGACCACAGCAGCAGCACTCTTAGGCGTCGCCATCAGCTTGTAGGTCGTATCTGCTTCCTTTTCTTCGTTTATCACCTTCTCCGATACATCAACATTTTCAGGTGCTTCGTAGCGGAGGTGTTCAAGCGCAAAGTACGACAGAAACATGAAGACGACGTAGATCACGATAGTGTAAATGACACCGTATGCGATCCACTCCTTTCCAGTTGGAATAGCGAACAGGGTCAGATAGTACTCACCCATCGTGAGTCCTCCGTAGGTCGAGCAGTAGTCAATTCCGTCATATAGGCACACATCTAATGCGTTGGAGCGGTACTGCAGCACAGCTAGTGCGCGCAAGCTCCAGCTCATGGGGCTAAGGTAATGCAACCAGATGAAGTAGTCTGGAATTTGAGCCTTCGTGACGATGAAGCCGGCGAAAATCACAAACACGAGAATCGACACCATACCAACGGGTGTAGCGATACTCGAGTTCGGTGAGACTGCGGTGAGGAAGAAGAACCACATGCCCAGTGCCAAGTTGGAAAAGAACAGGATCACTAAGAAGATGATGAACGAAGCTGCGTCCGACACAAAACCGCAAATCCAATACACGAGCGCGCCGAAGATGATTGTTTCACCCAGCGCTAGCGGGATCTGACTGACGGAGTTGGCCAACACATAAGCACCAGTTCGGAAAAAGTTGGCACCGCGCTGCTTGTAGAAGATGTCACGCTCCGCCAGATACGTCGCAATCTGGGAAGACTGGCCCATCGACAGGAACATGATCGCAGCGAAAATGATACCCATCACAACGGATATCTGCGTCGGGTCGAACTGGTAAAATGTGGTGCAGTAGAGCAGTCCCATGATAGTGATCATCATAACTCGACCCGCCATGAACGGTTTGTTCCGGTATGTGATCATGATCTGGCGCTTGAATAATGTCCACGTATTCTCCCAGAAAGTCTGGTGAAATTTAGGCATCGGGTTCATGTGAGCCTCCACGTTTCGCAGTAACTCTGCCGAGTGAGGCTCCTCAAGAGCGTTCAGCATGTCACGGTGAATATCTGACTGGCGGAAGATATCTGCGAATTCACTCGCACGACGTGGCTGCTTCGTGGTGTGGTTGGGGAGCTGGTAGCGGTACTGCTCCTGGGTACCTAAGTCCAGCAGATAGTCGGCAATGTCACGCTCCGGCGGGCACGAGAAGCCCAGGCTGTCGAAATAATTCTGAACACGGTCACACGGTCCGTGGTACATCATCTCACCCTCGTTCAGGATCATGACGTCGTCAAACAAAGCGAAGACCTCCGGCGACGGTTGCAACAACGCAATCACCACCGTCTTGCGGAGCTTCTGCGCAACACTGCGCTGTGTGTTGATAATATCGTACGTCGCAGCACTGTCGAGACCCGTACTGATCTCGTCCATGAGCGTCACGTACTTCATGCCGAACTCCATCTCGCCAGTTGTCACTCGCTTGCGCTCACCGCCCGAGATGCCCCGCAGCATGGCGTCACCCACAATCGTATCCTGACAGTTCGTCAGGCCAAGCTGCTCGATAATCACCTCGGGGTAGTGACGGAACATGGCGTCGGCAGCCTCCAGAGCCTCCTGGTTCTCCTCGGTCGTACCCTTGGACAGCAGCTCTTCACCACGACGCGAGAGCTCCCCGCCACAGAATTTGTGCGCAAACTCGAGCGTCTCCTTCACCGTGAGCGTTGCAAAGTGCTTGTCACGCTGGTTCACGTACGCCACGAATTGGGGCAGCGTCTTGACGATCGTCTCTCTTGACACGCCGTTGAACGTGATGTCTCCCTCCACCGAGATGTTCTTCCGGATCGGGAACCGCCCACTCAGCATCTTCATGAGCGAAGACTTGCCCGAGCCGGGCTGGCCCAGCAACAATGTGATGGTGCCCGGCTTGAACGAGCCGCTGATGTTCTTTAGGATCTCCTTGCGCACGACGCGCTTCTTGGGGCCGACGAACGCCTTCATGACGGTGTTGGGCAGCGTCGGCAGCTCGTGCGTGGCGCTGGCGTCGTCGATCACCACAATGTCAGCGGTCACCGACAGGTGCTTGAAGCGCACGTCCATCTGGGGCAGTGCTCGGCCCAGCGCCACCTCCAGCTTGGAGCTCATGTGGCTGTGCAGAACCTGCGGACCTTCGGCCATGAGCGCAGCGCCCGACTCGTAGCCGAACTGTGGGCGCTCCGCAGGACTCGCCTCGGTATTTCCAGTGGGAGTCGCCATTGCAAATTGCAAACTGCAGCCACTTGACCCTCGAACAGGAAATTCAGGAATGGCCTGGTGACTTGCGACTGGAGCATTGTTTTAATATTGGGTGGTAATGGCGGGCGGTGCTGCAAGCGGCGATGGCGTGGATGTAAAACGATCTCTTGATAGGCAAAGTGACCATAAACACTTTGGCATCATCAAGCGGATACATTCACTCTGTGGCGCAGCAATTGGCCGAGCGAGATCGGAGCAACATCATTGCAGGAGCCCCGTGGCCGTAATCTCGCACGTTGGTAGTTGCGGCGGTTCGCGAGCCAACGACAGTCGTCCCACCGCCTTCGTTGGCATCTGCAGCGTCTGAAGTGCAGACTGCAGAGCTTTCCCACCACGGATGCGATGCGTGGTTGAACGCCAGCACGAACTTTCTTGCTTGCGTCTTCATGGCCGATGGCAATCGGACCTTGAGCAAGGGTGATCACTGATCACTGATCACCATTCCTGAATTCAAAAGTGCTGGTAAACCATGACGCGGTGCTGCAGGTGCAAGCGGAAATGATCAGCTGGATTTGTCATGCCACGTCGCGCTTGCGCCCAAAGAAATTAATTGACGTCAACAGGGGCGCGATGATGCCGACTTGAAACTCTCGCCAGAGTTCTGTCGCCGATGCTCGACGCCGCGTCGAAGACATATGAGTATGAGTTTGTACAGCTGGTATCCGCATCACATCGACATGAGTCTGCCTCGCACAGCTTGAGCGTCTTGGACGTGTTGAACAGGATGGCCCAGTCTCAGTTCGAGGGGACCGATGAATGAATAGCCTGCGTGGGTCTCCGTCGCCAGATGCATGATCTGTGCGTCGCTACCGCTGACACCATTGAGCTTGAGTTTTGAGCTGGAGCTGGGTTTTCTGGGCTTCGGCGAACAAAGACGAAGGGAGGTGAAGCGGGGGCTCCGGAAGCGCCGTGGAAGGAAGCTCCGAAAAGTGGCGAGTTAGACTAACGGTGTCAGTCTGTAATTCGGCCAATATTCATGCCTTGTGCGTCGCAGTTCTGTTTAACGGGGGATGCACGGGTGTCTTACTTTGCCATCCCCGTGGCGTGGTAAAGTCTTAGCTAGGAGATTGGTAAATGCCGCAGCACATGCACATCATTCACCATTGTTGTGCGGACAGTATGCAGGACCTTATCCACCCACGAGCTTCGACCCAGGATCTCTCTGCTGATGACCAGGTGAGTTGAGTGATTCTGTAGTATTTCCGGGTTCAGACTGATCAACAAGACAGGAGCTGTTGATAGAGCTTTCCTAGGAACTTGTGGGCTTGGAAGCAAATCTTGAATCGACGTGGAGCAAGGAATGCAGTGTTTAACAACGAGAGACGGACACGCAAGCGGTCAGCTTCGAGAAGCTCTCCTGCACCACTCAAGCACAATGTGCAATTCGAAATGCCAACTAGTAGAACCCTGGCCGTCGAACCTTCTGTGATTGAACTCTGATGTTGGCGCTGGTGGAAATGCGTTGAATCCATTACAGATTCTGAATCGACGGTGTTGTTGGATTTTGTGTGGGGCGAGAGGTCTACAAGACGTCAAGACTTGTCGATGGACGGCGTTCACAAGAACCATCATTACTTTCTGTGTAAAATCGGTATAACATGTCTGCGGCTGTATATTGCGGCGGCTTGCGCAAAATGCAATGTGTGCTGGATCCCTTTTCCTGTTGTCGAATCCTCGTGACAAGAGGCTGCTAGATCTGATCACTTTTTAAAGCAGAGCAATCGCATTGTGACGTTGGATGGTGCGCCTCGAGTGGAAGCTGCTGAACGAGACTACTAAGAAGTACCGAGGGCAAGACAAGCAGCCAAGAATGTGATGAAACTCGATATTGCGTACGATGACTAAGTTAAATGGTACAAGTACGGGATTTCCAGTGAACAAATTGCTGCAGTATAGACGATTGGGGAGCTTGAATCTTGCGCTATCTGAAGGAAGAAGAGTACAATTACCATGAAGATATCTTCAGGGCTGCATTGAAGCAAGCAGCAGTGATTGGTGATCTTGTGTTCTTGCAGTGGCTGGGGTCACATCACATGTTTGAAGACGTCGATTACGGCGATGAGGATTACTGTATGAAGGGAGAGTCGTGGCGGAAGCGCAAAAAAAAACTTAAATGCTTTCATTTCGGCCCTTACAGCAGCTAGTCAGAATAGCAATCTTTCTGTGGTGAAGTGGCTGCTGACAAGCATTCCGGAGGTCGTTATTAATATTTCCTAGAGGTCCGTCGAAGGCTATGCTTCAGGAGCGAAGGGCGGAGCTCTCGATGTTGTGAAGTGGCTGTACAATCATTATCCAGGCGATGCCAGCGTCATGCTGTTTTGGAAAAGTGGATATTTTTTTAGTATCATGGATTTTGCTGCCCAGTACGACGTGCTGTCTTGCCTTCATCGTGTGACTGAGGAATAACCAAAAGCGATGAAGACACGATACTCCTATTCCTTCGTCTTCAGGATCTGTACTGCCGGCGCAAGGACATAGATGTAGCTGCCGCAAATGGTCATCTTGAAGTGGAACAGTGGCTGCACATGAACCGCCCGGAAGGATGCACAACTTAAGCGACGGATGATGCTGCTGCAAAACCTTCATGTTGGGCGGGGTAGATCAACCAGCCTACGTGTTGTGGAGACAAGGAACCGATCGATTCTCCGAGACACAGCTGGCAATTCTGAAGTGCTCAGAAGGCTGCAATGAATAGCGCCGCCATCAAAGGAGATCTGAAGATGCTCGAAAGGCTGCACGAAACCGAGGCTGACTCGAACTGAGTTGCAGATGTTGGAGCTGCTAATAGATTATTGCTGCGCCGCAATTTTGTCCCTTAACTGGCACAAGGCCACAAATCCGCGAAGTGACGGAAGTTCGGTAGACAACAGCCACTCCCCGGTATTCCGTGGATTGAGTCAGTGCAGGAATAACAATAAATCAAACCTTCATTGCTTGGCACTCACAGCACATTCACTTTCCACCTCAACGAGACCAGTCCGCTAAGGTATGTGCGGTAGTACGGGGAGAATTGCATCAATCTCCGCCTGCGAGACGCCCGCGTTTTGCAGTCTTTTTCTCGAGAGCGCCGTCTCTTCAGCGACCTTGACCCTCTTGAGGTCCCACAGCACAGCAGCTTCCAGCTCCGTTCTGTCCTTTTCGGCCTCTGCCCTCCTCTTCTCCAGCTCAATCAGTTGAGCGGCCTGACTCGCTTGGTCGCGAATGAGCTCCGCGACATCTTTGTCCAGTCGAACCAGCGCGTCGTCCACCGTGTTCATCCACGCAACGATGGCGTCCAGTCGTCCCGGCCTCCCGAGTTTCTCCACAATAGCCACCGAGTTGTCCTTCTCCCGCTGCATTGCGTCGGCCTTCAGCTGCAGGTCGCGGTTCTTGGGAGTGTCCTGCAGCACTCGGCCGATGGACATCCACTCGTCCGGTCGGTCGGAAGCGACATACTGCACCAGGAATTTCGGGCCACTCGGCTGGTCCTTGCAGTTTTCGTTTTCAAGGTCGGTGCCGTCGTTTATCTCCTGCACTTTGGCGTCGTGGAGCAGCGAGTCATGCAGGACAAGTACTGTGTCGCCAGCTTTGACGACCATGTCGAGGAATGGCGACCATTTCACGTCAATACATTGCTGTTTATAGGTTGAAAGCTAGAGAGATGAGCCAATGGGGGTGGTTGTAGGATGACCGTCACCCAATCACAATCCTTGAGGTTAGCATTGCGTTTGCACGGCGTGGACATGTTGTTGTGCTCTGGATGAGGGGACTGGAATTAGGTGTCTGCGCCAAACTGCTCGTCAACAATGCGCGCTTCTGTTTAATGGATCACTGTTACAAGGCTGGCCGAAGTTCTGGCTGTCGGTCGGCTGGGAATTGCACTGCACTGCGCGCTGTTGGTCCTTTCGGTCTATACTCTTCCGTCGACGGTCGCTGGTCTATCGAGCTGCGGCAGGATGGTGTCGATCTCGTCCTGCGAAATACCCGCGTCCTTCAGTCTCTTCCGCGCCAGCGCCGTCTCCTCCGCGATCTTGACCCTCTTGAGGTCCCTGGCCACCTCCACCTCCAGCTCGGCCTTCTGCACCTCGGCCTCGGCCTTCCTCTTCTTGAGCTGCAACGCGCCTGCCTCCTGGCTGATCTGCTCGCGCACCAGGTCCTTCACCTGTCTGTCCAGCTTGGTCAGTGCGTCGTCCAGCGTCTTCATCCAGCCGATCATGGCCACGAGCCGTTCGGACCCGGGGACCGTGATGGGCATCTTGCCCTCCTGCTGCTTCTGCTTCTGTGCATTTGCCCCGTTGGGGATCACCAGCTCCGCCTTGGCCTTGCGCTGCCGCTCTCGATTGGCGGCCGAGTCCTCCAGCACGTTCTGCTGGTCGATCCACTCGTCCCAGTTGTCCGTCCACTCGGAGAAGTGCACAAAGTAGCGCACCGACTCGGCGCCGGCCTCGATCTTCAGCACCACCGCGTCGAACAGCAGCAGGTCGTAGTACACCAGCACCGTGTCGCCCACCGCGATCGCCATCGACACAGGCCAGGACTGTGCAATAGCCCAAGCCTTGGACTGTTGTGATGAGTCCTGTCGAGTTGTGATTCGCTGAAAAGAGAGAGATTTCATCCAATCCGAAACGTTCGTTAACGCCACTTCAGGAAGTAACCCAACGGTCTCCAATACCGAGCCAGCCACCTGCGAGAGAGCAGTCAGTCGCCCACGATGGCCACCAAGGGCGAGCACGAGAAGCCGGAGACGGTGGACGACGAGCACCAGCCCGTACGTGGGTCGCCGCCTCCTCTCCTTGTTTTCTTTGCTGTTCTCACCTGCTTCTCTGTGCAGATCGTCAAGAAGGTGCGGCTGGACGAGGAAGCCAAAGTCGCCGAGGACGTCAAGAAGGTGAAAATCGACGAGGACGCGGCGCCGCAGCCTGAAGTGGGCGGCTCGGGGGTGAGACGCGCTGCTGCTCTAGTGGGGACTGCGGACACGGGGGAACTGACGGGGCTGCCATGCTGCAGAACGAGTCGGCGGAGTCGGACAAGCACGAGGAGGACGCCAAGGAGGACGTGAAGCACGAGGAGGACGCCAAGGACGACGTGAAGCACGACGAGGCCACGCCCAACACCACCGGCAGCGCCTTTGGAGGCTTCAGCGCCTTCAGTGGCACAAACGCCTTCAAGGCCTTCACGGCACCGGCGGACAGCAACGGCTTCGGCACCAAAGCGTCGGCCGATTCGGCCTTCGGGTTCGGCAGCTCGGCGTCCAGTGCCGTTTTAGGGGACAAGACGCCGTCGTCGTCGTCGGATTCTACCGAGTCCGCGCCGACGGCAGGTAGTTGTAGTGGCTTTGCGTCGTTCCAGGGCAAAGCTCCGATGACGTTCGCGTCGTTTGCAGCAGCGCAGCCGACGGATGGTTTCGGCGCGACGACGTCCACTGATTTCTCAGAGCTCGATGTGGTAAAGAAGGCTGAGCCAGTTGTTCCAGCGCTGACAGAGGCTGAGGTGGGTTGGAGCGGTAGCGTTGGATGGGATTATGGTGTTCTTACTGTACTCACCATTGATTTTTTCTTGGGATGTCTGTCGGATGCGTGTAGTTAGCAAACGGTGAGGAAGGCGAGCAAATTTTGGTGGAGGTAGGTGCTGACCTTTAGCTGGTTTATTTGATGAATGCTGAAGAAGCTAACATTGACGACTTACTACTGCAGAAACGTGCCAAGCTGTTCAAACTGGTTGAGAAGGACTACGCGGAGGTCGGAATCGGTCCGTTGCGGGTGTTGAACGCGAAGGACGCTGAGTCAGAAGACGGCAAGTCAACTGCTCGTATCGTGATGCGGCGCGAGTCGTACGCGCGAGGACCTGGTACGAAGCTGCTTATCAACGCAAGCCTGAGCTCTTGTTTGTTGTGCGAACGAAAGACAGAGAAAACGATGCTGCTGACCGTGCTGGAGGCCAACGAGGACCCCGAGGCGGAAAAGAAGTTCATGCCAGTGACTTATCTGATGCGTTTCGGTACCCCGGACGACCTGGACGTAGTGCTGGCGCGGGTTCAGTCCCACTTGCACCCGTCGACAGCAGCTTCCAGCTGAGTCGGGAGTTGCTCTGCGTGGGCTGTAGAGCTCAGCCCAAGCCGTGTAGCAATATTAGCCCAGTCGATAAAGGTCAATGAATGATGCGTCATGAAGGTCAGTTCAGCTACAAGTAGGTACATAGTATTACAGGCGCAGCTCAGCACTGGCGCACATTTGGGCTGCATTACTTTCACGTCCATGTTTACCTTTCTTGCAAGAAACCATTGATTTGCTGCCTTCGTTGAGCCCCTTGTGATCTTGCCAGTTCTGTCAGCACACTCATCATTTCCTGTTCACGACTAGTGTTTCCTTCACACTGGAAGACAAAACTTGACAGCTCCATGCAATATTTTAGCGCAGTTGAAGGTGAAACAGGAGGATCGTCGTCATCACTTTCGATGCCTGCTTCAACATACTCTTGGTTCTCGTCTGCTAGTTCGTGCACAATAACATTGACATCAGCATCCACGTACTCATCCACGCTTTGATCAACGTTCATGCTCGTCAGCATGTGCGCTAAGTCATTCAATATGTCTTGGTCTGCAGGAGCATCGTAATCTCCAGCGTATCGGATGCTTGTTACAATTCTTGTCTTGGCCCAGCCCGCGCAGACGCACTCAGGGCTGACATCTCTCCAGCTTTCAGCACAGAATTGCAATGCCTCCAGCAGACTAAGCTTCCGTGGAATGTCAGCCTGAATCGCATCCAGACACCACCTGACATAACGATGTCGGTATCGTACCTTGAACGAGCGGATAACCCCTTATGTACACGCATGAAAGCACTCTTGAGTTACTCACTGATTCACGTCTCAAGCTCTTCCGGTATACAGCTTACCTGCACGCAGCTGCTTCGCACACGAATCCATAGCCGTATCACACGGCAAATATTTCACTTCCACGTGTGAGAGTTGGTCAAAGACGTTGTGACTGGACGTGTCTTCAATCAGTAAGAGCACTTTGCGATCTTGGCTCGCCATCTTCTGGTCGAACGAGCGTAGCCACTTTTGAAAAATGGACGCAGTCATCCGTGTCTTCTTGCTATAGTAATAGGAAACATCCTTGTCCTCCAGCCTACGTCGAGTGCTCGCTCGAAAGCACCGCGGGTTGGCCGCGGTCCCGATCACGACCGGTTCCAGCTTGTGACTACCAGTGGCATTGCAGCAGAGCGCCACCGTGACTCTCGGATCCTCTGCTCTTAGCTCTTGCTCAGGCTCCAGTCGATAGAATAGTGCGCTCTCGCTGAAGTGATAGACGTCTTCCGGCTGGTACTGACCAGTGAGCTCTTGCAGCATGGCCAGCGCCGACGTCGACGAGATCTCCGTGTGGACCACCGCAAACTCCTGCACTGCCTCACTCTGCTCCACGTCCGCTTGCAACCTGTTGACCGCAATGCCGTTGCGCGTCTTGAACTTGGCCAGCCAGCCATTGCTCAATCTCAGCTGCTGGTCGCTGATCCCGAGACTGCTCTTGAGGCTCTGCGCCTCCGCCATGAGCGCGTCATCCGACACCGCCGCATCCTGATCCTGCTGCTGCTCCGCCTGGAGATAGAACTGCACCATGCGCCGCTCCAGCTCCGGGAACTTGACTCGACGTCGACGCGACGCCGTCATGTTGGCCACGCGGAAGTCGTCGGGCTGCCGCTTGCGCAGGCGGCGCACGGTGCTGGTGCTAACGCTCTTGCCGAATGAGGACAAGACCCAGGCCATCAGCTCCGCGTCCTTCGCGCGCGGCTCGCGCTGGCACTGCAGCGCCACCTGCAGCTTCTCGTGCATCGTCAGCGTCGTGCCGAAGCCCATGGCGTCAGATAGAGAGGGAGTAATGATCTTTTGGGTCAGATAGGGAGGGATACTGATATCAGATTCAAGAGGGTTATGTAAGAAGGCACGGGGGGCGTAAAAAGAAGGAGTAATTACGCGTCAATAACCAGCTTTATGAACGGGTGGCTGCAGTGCTGGCGAGGCGTGATGGTTGAAATAGATGTCATTCTGCAATTGTCAACGGCGAAGGTTCAGGAGTTCGAGTGCTGTGTGTCTGCTGCGTTTGTGACTGTTTGGGCGATGAAGATCACAAAGCTCCCTCTTCCGAAAACCATAACCCATGTGGAAGAAGCTGCATCCGGAATCATATATGCAACCTCCGAGTCCAGCTCCCAGTGTGTGTATGTGTGCCTGCCTGTGCGCTGTGTGTCTGCTTATGTGTATTATCTTTTTATTATTATTGGAGTGCGATGATGAAAATAGTGTCTGATTTGGCTTGTACCAACTAGCCGTGAAGAATCGAATATATCACTATCACCCATAAAATGAGCTCTCCACTCATTTACATGTCTATCTACATTTGTGTACTATGTGAGGAATGAAGACCACTTACTTTGGTCCGTGTTAATGATCTGCCTTATGGCAATGAAGTGAATCAAAGTTCTGACCTCTCACATTAAGTCGAGTGCTGTGTGACTAGATTTGTATTGTGTGCATTGTGTTTGCTTCTTCATACTCCACGCCGGCAATATTCTGCAGCTTATTGGGTCGATGGCGAAGGCATTCGAGGCAATCAAAATTTGCGCTGAAAAGTTCGAGTTTTGGTGTCGTCTTTGGTGCTGGAGCTGTCACATACCTGATGGGTGAGCATTTGTGATTGGACCCGGTACTTTTTACCAGAAGCAAGAGTAACAGCGAGCTTACTACGGATCTTGTTGCTGTGTGTGTCGAGTATTCGCGTTTTGCTTGATCTGCTTCGGTGGTGATAGTGGGAGTGCGGGTGCCTTGACTCCTGGTGCGGCGCGATCAACATAGCTGCTTATATCTTATGATTATATGTTTTTGTGTGTGATGCCGATTAAATTGGTTGTTGGTGAGGAAATACTTCATGCACCACTCTGAAAGGATTGGCTGCGAGCTTGCTCAAAGTCTTCTTTGTGTCGATAAAACGAACACCATATATAACTACTGAAACAACCACCAATGTATATATGTGGAGTGCTTTACGTGCCGGAATGTGTCGCTGATGAGGATACCTACTTATCATTACCACCTAAACTAACCCTTTGGTCTTCGGACAAACGTGTGGACTTCTTACACCTGTGTTTCTGAGGCGACAATTTTCAGTACATATGATATGTGTGTGTGAGTATGCTTGTACGTTGTGTACGTGGAGAAAGAGTGACGAGAATCTTGTTTTAGGATTCCCCTTCATGAAAGCCATCTCTACATTGGCGTCGCTGATGAGCATCCATTATCCGACTTTCTCCTTGTATACAATATAGCTGCGTGTGTTTGCCTTTGATGGGAAGACGATGATTATAATATCCAACAGACCTGTTCTGAAAGACATCATGTGGATACTCAACATGCATCACCATATGAGTCATCCTAACTCAACTTTGCATTTTCGTGTAGGCTATGATTATAATATCCAACAGACCTGTTCTGAAAGACATCATGTGGATACTCAACATGCATCACCATATGAGCCTCAATTCCTTAGCTGCGCGTGGTAGATCGTTAATGATTAATAAGCCATGTTAAATTTGTTCAATTGGAACGTTTGTGTTTTCTAAACTTTGCATTTGCCGTAGTTTTTATCCTGGTCAATTCTATCTGGCTTCTTAAGCTGTGTTGCCCTTCGTTGCCGTGGCTGCAAGTGTGTCGAGGATAATTGTCTTGGCGCGCTGGTAATCGAGCGGGTCAAGCGAGTACAGGTCCTCGCGTGCACGATCGGTACACCGGCCAAACTCTTCAAAGTCGCTAGACCGGAGGATCTGTTCCGCCACTGTACGCTGCAGCTGCTGCATTTGTGCAGGCGCCAGCGTTTCTTGAGCGAGTGCTAGAAGCTCAAAGGCTTGGCCAGCAAAACGTAGTGACTCGAGTCGAAGCGTCTCCACTGGCCACCCGTCCAGACCAGGTAGCACAAAGTACATGTCTCCCACCTTCCACATCGGGGCGCGCCATCGAAGATCGTCCCACGGCCTAGCTGGCCAGAGGCAGTAGTTCCATCGCAGGAACCCGTCAAGCTCGAAGAAAATGTGAGGTACCCTACGAGCTCACCTTCGACAAGTGGCGATGACACGAATTGATTCGGAAACGCTGGACCGCAGCACACGTACCAGCAGACGTGGCCACCTCGGGCGCGGGCATCGTTAGCCAAGCGGCGAGTCACTTCCAGGTCAGCACAGGCAAGTGGCAGGAGGGGCACGTAGTCCGCCACTTGGGGCGGCGCGTAAGCTTGCGAGAAGAACTCGGAGTGATTGACAGCCAGCTTGATGCGGAAATTCGGCGCCAGCCGCTGCATGAAGCGGAGCTGTTCGTGGAAAACTGCCACATCCCTTGGTTCATCAGCACATATCCGTACACGATCCGCCACCTCCAAAGCGACACAATGAGCGTAAAACTGTTCAATAAAAGCCTCAACTTCTGAGACCCGCCTTAGGTATCGCACGCGCTGTGTTGTGCGATCCTGGCATCGAATACGCCAGCCGTCGATCACAAACGGCGGGGGATGAGAAGAAGCCCCAGATGGAGAAGGAGGTGGAGAAACGCCGACACCGTTAGATTGGTCTTGGCCGATAGTGTTGCCACTACCGCTTGCATTTTGCATCCCCGTAGACGTCGTAGCGGCCGGAGAGTTGAGCCCAGATCCTGAAGAAGATGTTCGACGTCTCAACTCTGACGCAGGTGCCGGGTCAGGAGCAGACGAAGTGGGTGGCGTTCGAAGATGGTTCGTAGTGAGCTCAGCGGGAGCATTGAAGCCTGCAACTGGGTCACGCCACACAGAGAGCAACCCAAATACCTCAATCTCATCATCGATGTGATGCCGTGCGGCCAGCTCGAGCAGCCGGTCGAAATGGGTGAAGTCTATCGACAATTGAACTCCATGAGCCGGGTCCTCATACACCTCCAGTACGGAATGCTCAAAGAGTGCCGAAGCATTCTGCTCCTCCATGTAACATTGCTGACCTGCCCAAGGCATTTCAGTTGCCACAACGGATAAACATTTTTGCCCCATTTCTGACAACGGTGACATATACCGGTCAATCAATTCAAAATGCCGGTCGCTCCATAACGCAACGCGATATCCACGTGCCAAAGCTGTCCAGTGTTGCCAGAGATCAACCGGAAGCGCCAGGCACTGGGCGCAGGAATACACACGTCAACCACACGCACCGCAAAGCTACTCGACCACGTAAGTTGCTCGTCACGGAAACCTGCTTCTTGCGTAAACACGCGTAGGGGCAGTTCGTATACTCCTGGCTCTAGATTTTCTCCGATCCAAACACGTAAATACACTGCGTGCTCTCGTCCAGCGTGAGCGCTGACCCCACTGCGTTCCAGCGTCTCCATGACGAGATCCGAGTTTTCATCCTGCACGCTGCCAACAACAAATGCTTCAACCGTCAGCCTATTCGGCGGTACAAAGCGCGTATCCACTGCAACTCGAGCGCGCGGCCCATGACCCAGCGGCAACATCAATTAGCTGTGTCTGTAGTCAGCAGAAACGGCACGTTCGATCTCAGTCGCAACTGCACCCCAGTGACCTCATTCCTCGCCGCCGTGAGCCGTACCCCTTCCGGGAGCTCAACATGAGCAGCAGACGAGGCCCACGCCACTCTTCTGTTCCCGGACCTGTTCTCTCCCCCTCCCCGACCTGTGAAGCTCCTCCACTGCCAGCGACCTGGGCCGCTTGCGCTTTCTCCGTCTCCTCGTCAAAAGGCTCGTCGTCCTCCATGTCTGCGCTGGGGTCCACACTCCTCATGGTCTTGGACATGGCCGGGGCGAACTGTGTCAGCAGCCACATGCTCTGCGTGGTGCCGGCCACCGGCACGCCGCCCAGCGCGGCGTCCACCACGTCGAAGGAGAAGCTGGCGGTGCGGGGCGGCCCGTTCGGGTCCTGGTACGGCAGCTGGCGCGCAAAGTCGTCGAAGGAGTTCGCTCGCGCGTGCGCGTGTGGTCCGTCGGCGTGCTGCCTCTCCAGCTGGCGAGCGCGCTCCATGTCGGGCACCTCCTCGATCTCCAGCGAGGACGACGAGCTCATGGACTCGTCGTTGGACATGGACGCGTCGCCGTCGTCGGCCGGCTCCGGGGCCGCGAAGCTGCCGCTGCCGGAGCGGATGCGCTCGTCCAGCCCGCTGCTGTGCCGCGAGAAGTCCCCGCTCTGCTGCCTCGCGTGAGGAGAGCCGTCCCCCGCACCGTTCGCCATCGCCTTGGATCGCGACTTTCCACAATGAGCCAAGAGCGCACGGGTTGTAAACCCTAGCAATGAAACCCTACCTCTTACTCTAAACCCTAAGCCCTAGTGTCACGGACCTTCATTCCGCACTCCGTACGCACTGCAGGCCATTCCGCACTCCGCATTCCGCGTTCCGCATTCCGCACTCCGCATTCCGCATTCCGCACTCCGCATTCATAAGCAAGCAGGAGATCGAGAGAGCGAGATGGTGCTGTTCGTGCTGTATGTGAAGGCGGACTTGGAGAACGTGGAGACGCTGGCGGCGCCGCCGCTGCACCGCTGGTGCCTGGACGTCAAGGAGCCGCGCGGCGACGAGAAGCGCGAGGCGGTCTTCGTGTCGGACGAGGAGACGGTGGACGTGGCCGGCGGCCGCGGCGAGGTGCACTTCACGCTCAAGTGGCCGGGCGCCAGCAAACCCTCGCAGCTCACGGTGGTGCGGGACGTCACGAAGCTCACGCGCGAGCTCACGGGCGCCGACTCGGGCGAGTTCGTGCCCTTCGTGGGCTTCGAGTGCCGCGGCCTCGAGCCCTGCGCCTGGCACCCGGAGAGCGGCTACCGCGTCATCTCGGCGGGCCGCCACGCCGCGTTCGACGACGTGGATCTGAGCGACGACTGGGCGGACTACGACGAGGAGGGCGAGCAGAGCGTGGGCGTCTACGGCCTCGAGTACAAGTTTGAGGTGCACAAGTAAGAACAGTGCGAGGAATGGACAGGAGGTTAGACGGACGCCACGTATAACGGAGATGAAGGCATCCGGTACGTGCTGATATGGTGTTAGCTCTTTATGTGGGTGATGCTACTAGGGCGCGAGATGGAGCGAGTCTTGCGACCCGAGACGCTGCAGCTCCTCCTTCTCGTCCACGTCCTTCTGGATCTCCTGCGAGATGTCGTTGAGCAGGGTGTCGAAGTCCCAGGGCTCGTCCTCCTCGGAGACCTGGAAATGGGAGTTAGTAAGTAGCGGAGTCCACAGTAGATGTTGCTGATCAGATGCAAACGCACCGCCCGTTCGGGACACAACGCGCTGGTTAGGAGATGCAAGTCGACGCCGTGTGCCTGCCGCGTGAAAAAAGTTAAAGTTCGAGCGAATGTGCAGTGCTCGTGGTGTGAGCAGCTCACCGTGGCACTGGGCAGCGCGAATTTGATGTCTTTGTCGAGCTGCTTGAGGCTTTGCACAGCTCGTGTCGTATTGCGCGGAGCCTCGGCCACTGCACAGCGCGAACAAATACCGTCTTCGTTAACGGACAAGTTGGCATTGTGGGTGTTACGTTGAAGACGCACCCATTGTTGTAATGTCCGGCTCGCGCTCTTCTTCTTCCAGGTCCGGTATTTCAACAATATCTGTTCAAGTAATGCAAGTGAGACGTGCAAGCAGGAGCAGTTCGTTGAGGCTGCATTGACCGACATGTATGCTTGTGCTTGTCAGTTGTACCGTACCAGTTGTTTCCTCTTCTTCTTCGAAGTAGCGGTTCTTCTGGTTGCGTCGCTCTCCACCTGAAGACCCCGTGACATCTGAGCCTTTTCGGCGTCGGCCAACGCGTTTTGACTCGCTCGTAGATGACCCAGTAGCTGGGGAAGCACTGTCGGGGTCAGGTGTGCCGCTACCGCCTTCCTTGTTGTCGTTGGCAAGGGTCGTCTCGTTGCCCCAGCCAATGCTCGCTCGCATAGGCGGCTTCTTGGCATCTTCGACTAGCACGGTCTCGTCGTCGACATCGAATGCAGCGCGTGCAAGCTTCGCCTCGCTGCCAGCGTCGGCATCCTTGCTCTCTTTGCCTTCCGACGGCATTGTGGGGTCAGTGGGACCCTTCAAGATTGACACTGGATATCGCTAATAAAGTGCAAAGATCGCGAGGTCATGGTCGCACAATTTTGCGGAACTAAAGGCGAGGGAGTTGTTGCAACAACACAGTTAAGTTTCACAGTATCATTAGTTCAAGTGCCAGCCAAAGGCTTTCGTTGAGTTTCTCTATGTCAACAAGGCTGGGTTATCTTGCAATGTCTTTCGTGAGAATACGGCTAAGCATTCCATGAACAACGCTGACGATCACACAATTATGTTTTTCCGTCTGGTGTATACGTCGTCGGGCTTCCAGCAGGCAGAAGGTTTCTCACTGTTTTGTGATGGAGGCCAAGATGAACGGCGATCGCGTCGCTTTCGATGATTTGTGCAAGAACGGTCCGAATCCGACCTACACAATAGGCCCTGTCGTCGAATGCGCTTCCTTCGCAAGGTTGAGAGGGTTGGTTTCATCCCACTCAAAACTCAAACTCGTGAAGTGAAGCGGGGAAAAGAACAAAAATGCAAGAAGAGGCGAAGGAAAAGAGCCGAGGTTATGAATGACAGCAGAAGATGTGAATATGGACAGCTTAAGCATAAGTTGGCGTTTATTGATGATGAGATCCCAACCAAGTAACTTTTTACTTACGTTTGGCAGTCCGACGCCTGCGGTTTAATACCTAACTAAACCATCAATGCGGCAAAACTACCACGGAAAGATGCTTTGGGTTCGTACCTAATTGTCTTGCCTCCATTTTTCGTGATAAGTGTCGAAGGAGCGTCATTCATTAGCCGAAGCTTAGCATTTACATCGCTAAGTATTATTTTTTGCAATTATTTTTGCCACCTTGCATGTTGAGTCGCCAAGCATATCAAAATCTCGCACCTTTACAGCCAAGGTATTTGGCAGCGTTTTCGTGTATACCGATGTTGAATTTCTCAACCGTACGGCGGACTCACGACGAGACAGTATTTTCTAATACAACATTCTTTTCGACAAGAAGTGAATTATTTGTGTGTGATTATTGGAGACATCAGCCTCATTACCAGCAATGCGTTGGACCCTTTACGAAACATATACTACGAAGTACAGCACAGTTGAATCCGTCCTTTGGTCCTTTAAAACTTTTTCTAGGTGATGGGAAATGCAACGCAGTCGTGCGCCGATAAAATAAACAACTCTTCATAAGAGCAACTGTCCTAACTAATCAATCTACTCGGTTATCGCTGGGACCAATATTGAAAAGCAGGTTTAAATATTCTACACGTATCTGTCAAATGCATGGTATTGCTCGGCAATGGATAAAGCTTGCCATATTTTACTGATTGTGCATCGCAGGATTCTACATTAGCGTTCACGAGTGCTAGAATTGAGAAGAGGTGACTCTCAGGAAATACTGTATCTATAGTGGTGATTGTGCCGAATAATATTTACCTGCACTACAAATAATATGACAAGCAATGGATAGCCAACTGTACTGTCAAATCCTCATGGTGAGGACGTGTATGCAGTAAGGACTTTACAAGTAACACTCTTCCGAAGCACAAGATGAAGGATTCAACCGTTGAATTTCAACGCAGCTAGGAAAGTTTGTCGGGTTGAAAATTCAAGATATGATCGCTATATTAGCAGCTAAAAAGACGTGTTAAAGGAAGAAGAAAGCCACAAGCGCCGCAAGTGCAGTCGCTCCAAGCGTGGTAATGGTTTGTGTTGCGGCCGAGAAGTCGTTTTTGGTCTGAGCTTCACATGCATCGCACAGTATCGTCGCTCCGTTGAGATCATCAGCCAGCGCAGACTCGTTGGCGGCACAAACCACGCAGGAGCTCCCAACGCAATTGTAGAGGCACGTGCACTCGCCATTAAAGCAACCAGCATTGGAGCCACTACCGCAATCAACTTCATCGCAGTCCGTGCCAGCGCAGTACTTTCCGTCTGCATCGTCGTCACACTGGCACGTGCTGTTGCCCAGGCAAGTGCCCATACTGCTGCATGCGTCGGTGTCGCCTTCAGAGCAGATCTCGCACTGAGGGCCACTCCATCCGGTGTAGCAGACACAGCTGCCACCTTCACACCCGCCATTTCCGGAGCATTTGTTGGTGCACGTTGCGTAGATTGCAACAATATCTTTAATGCTGGTGGTTGGGAGCGACTCCAGTAGCGCGACACGCTCATCGATAGCGGTGACCCAGTCGTCCTTCACTAAGCCGCCGGTATCAGCGGACTGGGGATTGAAGGCCCAGTAAAACGATCCGATGGAATTTTCCTGCAGGTACGAGGACACGGCGTTGGCCCACTGCTTGTTCTTGTCCTTCATCTGGGCGCCCCACGATCCGACCACGACAGCTTGGCCTGTTTTCTTGGGGACAAAGCCAAAGTATTCGTCCCAGATAGCTGCCATGTTGTCAGGGAAACTCGAGTCGTCCCACCACGGGGCCTTGTAGTCTACGCCGGGCGACAGCAGGTGAGGACTGTACACAAGTCGCTCCATATTTGAAAGCTTGACCGGGTAATCCTTGGCTCCGTGTAGAGAGCCACCGGCTTGACCCCATTCCATGCTGACCCCCTTGATATTTGTCTGCACACCCTCTACAAAAATGAGTAGACGGGGGCACTTGTTCAGGACAGCATTGCCAATCTTGGCCGCCTGCAGGTTCCAATCCGTGTCTTCGTCTCCTTTACCCCACGTCGCCTTGCCCTTGGGTTCGTTCTTGATGTCAAGGGCGAACACATTCCAGGCCGCTGGGTCTTCGCAGTACCTCGTCGCCAGCTTCTGCAGCGCCGGCGTGATGTCACCAGGCACGGCGATGTCTGGGAAGTCGGGCTCGGACGCCTGAATACGGTGGCTGTCAAACATGATGAGGATGTTGCGCTTGCGCGCCTCGTGCACGATCACGTCCAGCACCTCCAGGTAGGTCTTTCCTGCTAGAGACGGCGTGCCTGCTGTCTGCGTGGACTTGACCTGCGGGTCGTCGATCACCGAGTCCATTGCGAGCGGTAGACGCAACGCGTTGATGTCGTGGCTGGCAAACAGGTCCATGGCAGCTCCGATCGTCGTGGCCGATGGCCACAGACCCTGCACCACTAACTCGATGGCCTCTGCATTGCAAAACACAGCAACAACCTCAGTAAAAACACCTCAGTAACGGACGAACTTGCTCCGGTCTCACCTCCGCCGAACCAGTTGATGCCCTTGATGTGCAGCGTCTCATTGTCCGCCTTGATTTTGCCGTCCACGGAGCGGAAGTCGATGAACGTCGTGGCTTGGCAGCTACTCAGAGCGGAAGCGGCGACCGCAGCGACGGCTGCCAGTCGAAGGAGCGGCGCCATGAGCAGTGCGTGGGGGACGCTCGTTGGGTACTACCAAGCGATTTGGCGACCGATGGAGCCAGAGAGCGGACCGTCCGACAGCGGAAGACGCGACTAAAACGACAGCGAAAGGGGCTTCAACCCGTAACGGATCTGGTCCGGTGGTTGCGTATCACAGCTCATGTGTTCGTATTTGTTTATGGTACTCAATACTTGATGTGTTGAGGAACTCGTTCGAGTCGTTGCAATGTGGTGAGGCCGTGACTTGTGGTTTCGTGCAAGTTTTAACTACGTGCATCGTTGATATAGTTGATACCCAGTTCTCCTTGCAGCGACTGCACTTTCACAACGAGAGTGCCGAAGTCTCGCTTGATGCCCAATGACGAAAGCACTACAACTTGTGCTGCATACGAAATTTGAAAGAAAAACGGTATGTGCTTCACACGGCGTGCTTGCTGTAGTTCGTCTTCGAGAGTCAAGCGCACGCGCTCTACGATAATAGCGATCGTGATGTGAACGTTGAAATGACATTTAGCACCGCGCAAACAGTAAATTCAGAGCTTCGCCTTTTATTGCAGAGCAATCCACTTAAAGACTTTCTCAAGTCACGAGGCATTTTGCATTCTTGTCACTCACAGCCCAAAGCACTATGTGGGGCCAACGAACCGAGCGCAAGGCTGAAGCGACCAAGTGTCTGCGTAAACAGCCAAGAGACGGCTTTCACCGCTGTATTCGAGACTTCACAAACTATTCTGTAGGGTGTTTCCTAGGTGAAAGGGTTATATAAACAAAATAAGTACTATCGATACAAACAAAACATAACTTTTTCCTGAGAAAAAGTATGATCGGGATATCCAACGTATCCGTTCGGGCTTTGGTTTCAGGACGCCAGGGTTACGGGACGCCAGGGTTTTGGGACACCAGGGTTACGGGAGACTATTTTCTGATAGTAAATCTAATAAGCTAAAAAATTGTCCCCATTTCGTTGCGCCGTGAGGGCACCACGCATTCAGATGTCATCGATCTTCGCTATCATTTAGGCGAAGCCTACTCACTTCCATATAAAGTCGACATTTGACGAGGTAGAAATATGGTGCATATTTAGACCATTTTCCGACAGTAACTCTCATAAGCTGCTGTTTTTTGTCGTTGCGATTTCGTTGAATTGGTTGGCTACGGACCAGGAAGGTATCGACGCATTCAGGAGACATCGAAGTTAATTTCGTTGCAGGCTACATTCCTGCGAACTGTTAAGATGCAGCCTTTGCCGATGCAGCATTGGGACTCGACGCCTATCTGAGAGCCTGCGACCCGGGACGAGGAAGTCTAACGGAGCTGGCAGCTGGGACCAGGAGGCCCAGCAGCCTTAGTGTGTAGGAAAAGGAGATCAGATAGTGATCTCAGGGCCAAACCTGCAGTGCAGCGAGCAAGTGCGTCAGCGCAGGCAGTAAGAGAACAGTGAATTGCTTTTATACTCTACCTGGTGGTTGACGCCTCGCTGGCACTAGTCCGCCTAGGAAGGTTATGAGCCCAACCAACGCTCACTTGCACAAGCGTGATGTCGAAGAATACTGCGGACGCGTCGTGGGAGGTTCAAGTCTTGGAGAAGACTGGTAGCCCGATCAAGTGGAATGGTCAGAATTTGCCCTACTATCGCAGACTGATCGAGCTGGCAGCCCAAAAGAAGGATAAAAAGCTGTATGAAGTGATCACTAGAGTGAATAAGATCAATCCAGGTTGGAGTGATATGCAGAAGGGTAGCTGGGAGACGCATCAGCTAAAGATTCAAGAAATTCTTTTCGGGTCAGTGTCCACGGTTATTGGACAACAGATTATGGACAAGGCTGACGGTACGACGATGTGGAAGTACCTCTGATAGCTTTGAGGGGTCTGCGAACGACCAGACCAAGTCAATGACGAAATGTCAGTTGTATGCGCTGCTGGGTTCAGCGCAGTGAAACCGAATGGCAATGTGGAAGGACACTTAAGCTACATGTGCCGCTTGCACACACGACTGGAGACAGTAGAAATGACGCTCGATGATACGGTATTGTGGGATGCTGGTATTCTCTCTCCCATATAATGAAATATTTGAATATCTACGTCACCTTGTTGATACTGGCATGGAATGTGTTGATTCATCGAAAAGGTGGTGACGATGGCAATTCATTTTGACAAGGCCAACAAAGCCGACCAACATCTGTCACGTTCGTTCGGGACTGGGAAGCAGAATGCGAACCAAGGTCAGCAGAACAAGCAGAATGCCAATAACAACAAGAACCCCAAGCGTGATGACGCACAACAGCAGGGTGAGGAGAACAGGATGCAAGGTCATCGCTTCGGCTGCCACAAGCCAGGTCTTACTCGGAAGGACTGTCCGCTGGGTGATGGTATTGGTGGAGACAATGACAGGGTAGTGGTCAAGCCCAGATGGCAGTGGAGACATCAAAACCAAAGAGCGGATACCGTCCAGACTATGGGTGCATGATACTGGAGCACACTTGGGGTCGGAGATAAGAAATATTTTGCCGAGTATCGGAGCCTTACCGCACAGGAGCGTGCGAGGAATACAGTCAAGGGATAAAACGGAAAGTCAAACCCCGTTGTATTGGAGTGATTGAATTGTGGGTGGAGGTGAATGGAAGTCACGTAGCGATTCGAGAGGAGGATGTGTATTACTCGCCAAAGCGACCTAATTTACTCTATCTCTGTGATTCGCAAGCAAGGGTTTGTCGTAGACTATGATAAAAATAATGCGATTTACACTTTGACGAAGAATGGACCACTGCCTTGAAGATACCTGAAGATCGTTGTGGAGTATACTTGTTCACGGCGCATAATATGTTTTTCCTGGTGAACGAAACCCTTTGGTACCAGGACTTTGCACTTTCTCTCGCTGGTTTTGATCCATTGAGTTCAAACTCGAACTCTCGCCACAGTTCGTACGAGTCTGTTGGATGTTTCGACAGTACAACGCGTGCTGGGCTGGTTCCGGTGCCACTGCTTTCGTCAGGGGCTCGTGGCTGCGAGTGCGCAATTGGTTGAGCTGCAATCCGATGCAAAACTGCGAGCATCTTCTGGCGCGAGCGCTGTGCTTCGCTTCGTAGTCGAAGCGTCACATTTATGACGTTTGAGACTTGACGTTGAAGACCGAACATTTGTGAGTGCAAAGCGGCAAACTCTTTATGTGTGTTGGCCACGCTCATTCCGTTTTGGGAGTGTTCTGTAGGTGGTGGGTTAGTTTCGTCTGCCATATTATCTCGCATCTCAATGAGGGCAAGCTGTACACCTTCCCCGGAGACGTGGATGGGTACACGTTGAACAGGATTTGTTTCAAGGTTGCCGCCAGCATTAGTGTATGCTTTGAGCACGCGTTGCGTTAGCTCGCTTGGGATGACCATGTAGTCAAAACTTCCGGGGGCGACGAGTTAAGCCCAAAGCAACGGTAGTGCGAGCACTCTCGAGACCCATTCGCCCATGGTCTTCTTGACAGAGCTTGCGATTTGGTTCACTAGAAGATCATCTGTCACGCATTGAATACCTTCCTTGATCACGTAGAAGCATGGACCGAGCGAGCCAGCTAACACTGTAGCAGCGACAGCGCCAGGATAGGGCAGAGTGCTATCCATGTAAACATCAACACAACTTTTTCAAGTACGCCACCTACCTCGGCGGTTGACGTAGTCCTTTGGAAGTCTGCTTCGGCTGCTGTATGTTGCTGCGCCCTTGTGGAGGCTGTGTGTCCCCAAGTTTCCTTGCTTGAGCTTATGGAATTCTTCGTTATCAAACATATCCTGCACAAATCGCCGCACAACTCTGTCTTCGTCCGGTGCATTGCCGAATACGTAGTCAGTATGGCTCTCCTTTGCAGCAGTCTCCAGGTGAACAGCGAGTTCAAAAGGACACATACACGTAAGTCCAAGTTTCCAAGTAGTATTTGTTCTGGGGCGTCGCATTCCTCCGAGATGTGTTCGACCAGCGAAGCTGGTCGAGCAATGCACCTGGGTACTGCACGCTTGGGGAAAACTGTTAAGCTTACGCTTCATCATGTCATCTATTCTCGTAATGAGATGTCACTGAAGCGTGAGCACCCCACTCACGAGGTAATTTAGCGTGCCTTTAGTGTGTGATGAACGCACAAGCTCAAGAAGGTTGAGAACTCTTCGTATTTGATTGCACGCCTAGCCGTCGACTGTACCACCTCCAAGCGAACCTCAAAACGCTTCACTGTTTGATCACTTGGTTCACAGACTCCGAGCGCGTGTGTTTTTCTTCCTTCCGAATAGGGTCCCCCAGGCACCGTAATATGAGGCATGAAGCTAGAAATTGCCTTCTTGGTGTATTCGAGCGTAGCCCCTCGAGAATTAAAAGGCTCGGCGTCTCTAATAGGATCCGATGCTTCACAGGCGCGGAAATTCATCCATCTGCATACATCCTCCGGAGTGATTGCAAGAAGAGCTTCTTCACTGAAACTGTACTACATCGTGTACTGACGGCCATCATTGAAGGACATGAGCTCAGCCAATATGGCTTTGTATCGTTTGGGAGGCATGGGGTTTGATTCGAGTATGGCTTGTGTGCGATCCTGTGTCTCTGCAACTGAGCTTGGACGTCGCACTCACTTTCTTTATTGGGTGGGTTGCGTTTCTAGACAAAAGTCAAACTCTCTGTGCTACCATTGTCGCAATCAGCTCTGCTGCTCCTGCTGACGTATCGGCCTCTGAAATGGCAGATACCGCGACAAATCACCGTCTTGGCCAATGCGGAAGCCGAGATTTTTGAAAATATAACCTCGGCCGGTTGCGTTGCGATATGGTCGATTGAAAACGTTTCGCGCACTCAAAGCTCGAAGTCCAATTTTTATTTGAGTTTCGTGGTCTACAAAAAGTAAAATACCATGTAGGGTCTTTCTTAAAGCGTCCTAGAAGTACGTCTAAATGAAACTGAAAGTCAGGCTTCGTTAGCGATCATTTAGTTTTGAACTTTCTTATCAATATAAAATCCTGTATAACAAGCATTTTCCGTCGGCTTCAGTGCGAGTCTCTATGCATTTTTCCTGCGTAGAGTACCTCGCTATGCTGCATTTCGCGACGAACGATCAGCTGCATCTGCACTTCATTCTGGCTCGGCTCTTCTCTCGGTTACTCCGCCCATTGGACGCCCTAAGGTCGCTAACGAACTCGAACGTTGAGTCTTCTCGCTTCCTCGAAATCGCCGCCACTTGGAAGTCGGTTATGTTTTCCCATTTTTCCGTTCCCGTATTGTGCTTCCCGTCCAAATTTGCCAACCAGGGTCTTGATTGGGGCGGTAGACAGCATGCTAATTGGTCAATCCCCCGTTTGTAACTCTCTCCTATTGGACGTAGTTATTCCCATACTGAACCGTTTTATTGGCCCCACATTCAAAATCAAGTCACTTGAGCGATTGCTTGCGTAGTTGATTCAAAGAACCGCCCATGGAAATTTTGAATAGATAGCACAATACAAGTATGAGACACAAAATGTTTTCTCTAGAAATTCTGAACGAATTGCAAATGGGAACATGATACTGTGCCCGGAATCCTGTAGGACAAACGTGTAGTTCAGGTTGGCATTTGCGCAGTATAAAAACATATGTATACGACATCTTCCCGCAAACGCGAAGGTATTTTATTTTCTTACGGATATATTTCGGGATCTGTTTGCTTTTCAGACTTTTCAGATTTTTAAAAACGAAAATCCAGTGGCTGTGGAGAGCCCATTCGTCGATTCGATAGCTGGGGGCGGGGGGCGGAAGAGTGAAGGTCAAGCGCGCATTGCTGGAAGAGAATGGTTCGTGTCGTTGTTGAATGCTTTAAGTGGATGCCGGAACTAACTAGGCTACTGCTGTGACCTTACTTCTGCGGCAGTCCAAACCAAGTGAAGTTACGCAACGGGATCACACCGGGAAGGCAGAGGAGGCTTCGCGTAACGCCGAACGGTTTGGGTTAGAGCTTGTTCGTGCAGCTCGTGAGCGGTATGCTTTTCGCCTGCAAAGCCGAGGCGAACATCTGAAAGCGTATACGAGAGCCGCACTCCAAAAGCAACGAGAAGAAATTCGCCCGCAACAAGTGCTGTCGCTGAAGTCTCGA
This sequence comes from Phytophthora constricta, assembly GCA_011947335.1. NCBI lineage: Eukaryota > Oomycota > Peronosporomycetes > Peronosporales > Peronosporaceae > Phytophthora > Phytophthora constricta. Next base: position 119,100 of record JAAVTI010000198.1, read on the forward strand.
TCAAGATGGTTCTTCGGCGGAGGAAATGCCACGTGCTGTGGACGTTCCCGATGACCACCACTCCCAAAGCAACTCTGAGTTCGATCCGAATGAAGAGGTTGGAGACAAAGAAGATTCGGACGGCGGTTTGGAGTCAGTGTCGGCTGGCGAGCAGCTGGATGGTGCCTCGAACGATACCAGCGATGGTGTGGACGCTGACATGTCGGATGCGGCACCGGAAACACTACGTCAATTTCAACCGGAAGAAGTGATCGAACGCCAGCGCCATTTTGATGGGCCAGGAAATCACGCGTGGAGAAGAAGGTGGCTTTTTGGACGGATTCCCGTGTCGGTGGTACTCGTGGAAACGATTTCATGATTCTCTGCTCAACTTCAGTGAAGAAACGTATCAGCGCTTTCCTATCCGTTCCACGTCATCGGTCGCACGCCACAACAAGCAGATTGCCAAGAACGCGAAAGTTGATACCCCTGCGATGTCCGAAAAGAGGAAGACTTACTCGAAGACACTGGTTTGCACGTATGACTACCCGTACAAACCTCGTGGCAGTGGCACTCGTCAGCATCAACTCGTGCGCTACGTCAATTGCAAGGCGAAGATAAACGTGAAGCTGACTTGGAACAGCGAGTTGTATCTCTTCGTGCAGCCAAAGGGGTTTCACAACCATCGGTGTACTGCGGCACTATGGCGGTACTACGCTGAAAATCACCGGATTACGGACCCCTCACTCCTCCAGGTTTTCGACTATGTGGCGCTCTGGATCGCACGCGCGCGGAATCCTCACTTATCTCCGCAACCGCACAAGTAAGCAGCTTGTGTGTTAACTCTTTCACTACCACATGGGAGAATGACGCTTATGGACAAAGTCGTGTCCATAAGTAGCAGCCGATATACTGCATGTGATTGGCTGAAATAATTAGTGTGATCGTAGAATTGTCCTTATGTGCGCAAGATACGAGCCAAATGCCCACGTTTTGTAACAACGGCACCATCTCTGTACCACACTTAAAACTATTTGAGCCTCCAAGCCCCCTCCCCTGAAGTCTTTGAACAAGGTTTCCTCCACGCATCTCGCACATGTATAATAATTTAGCATGTGCCGCTGCTCTAGTTGTTCGAGTAGGCGACCACGCCGAGGGCCGAGCGTGACTGTGGAGCTGGACAAGGACGTGCTGCTGCTCTAGTTGTTCGGGCCAGTGGCGGGCCGAGTGTGACTGTGAAGCTGGGCGGGGACGCGGTGCTACTGCAGTTTTGCGAGTCGACGGTGGGCCGGGTGTGACTGTGGCGCTAGACGACGACGTGCTGCTGCTCTAGTTGTTCGAGTAGGCGGCCACCCCGAGGGCCACGCGTAACTGTGGAGCTGGACAAGGACGTGTTGCCGTTCTAGTTGTTCAAGTCGGTGGCCACGCCGAGCGTGACTGTGGAGCCGGACGAGGAAGTGCTGCTGCAAAGCAGCTCATGGTGTCCGCGGAAAGGTCAGCGACAAAATGAGCATTATGCGTCGGTTGGTTGAAGTAATGTGAACATTGTCGTGATAAAAACAAGAATTTGTAAGCAGACTACTGAAAAAGGCGCAGGGCGTGAATTGGAATACTCTCAGTCGGGAAGTGTTAGCTGGCTGACCAGCGTAATGGAGTTGTTCTTTCGAGTTCGCTTTGGGAAGGCCTGGTTTCCAGATGTAGCTGCGTACACCAAATCCAGGGCAGCACGCATACTTGGGATCGATGAGGTCTTGAACATGTCGCGAAGTGAAAAGCAGAAAAGCATTCGACGTGAAAACCCCGCTGGCATCCAATGCACCCTCATCGAGCGCGGTTTTGGCGACCGCAAATACCGCACAGCATACACTTGAGCCAGCCATCGGATTGTACCTTCGAGTTAGGAGTAAGAATATGTGCGCTGAAGATGCCGCCAATCGTACCGTGTGCACAGGAATCACTACGCGGTCTCTTCTTTTCGTGAATTTGCTTTGTGATCGCAGTTTGTTTTTCGTAAGCGATTCAGCGATGTGGTGCTTGAACTCGCGCAGTGGTATGTCCCGTGCGGCAGATGGGTTGATTTCCTTTAGGAGAGAAAATGCTTTTATAACGCACAGATCTAGAGCATATGCGAACAGACTCATAGATAGTCGCATCTCTTTTCGACGCGTCGGGTTTGTGGATTGAAGTTGATCGATACGATCCACGCCGTTCATTGCCATATTGTTCGCTGCGATAACAGCGGGGACCATGAATTATTTTCGGTGCAAAATTTCGTCGCCCGTCCAGTGCTTGATTGGGGATAAACAGTGGACACACTCAATGGCTCTGGGATCATCTTGGTGCATGACCAGTTGGCGGGTGTTTTCCGAAGATCGTTTGTGTAAAATAGCACGATTTTCCTGTCTTTGAAACTATGTAGCCAACATGGGGAGCAAAGACGATCTCGGGGGCCTGAAGACCGTGCGTCCGTTTTTAGGAACGGAGCGCTGAGACTTAGAATGCGCCACTTTCTTTAGTAAACACCCAGGTTCTTGCTCCAAAACGGCAACAATCCCCCATGTTCCACGTGGCGATGCACCAACGCTTGCAATTGAGGCAGCTACGGCGTTCTTGCTTAGTTTGTCTACATTGTTTTCACGCAGGGTTCCCAGCAGTCGCGTTTCGCCGTCGATGAAGATTTGCAATGTCTTTCCCAACGCATGGCTCGTGAAGAAATTATCGGTTACCATCAACCGTCGTCCACTTGGTGAGGGCAAGGTTGCAGCCTGATGACCCATCATTGCAACCCACAGTGCGGACGCACTAGCCTTAGCTACGGTACTGTCTGGGTTAGATAGTGTTCAATGTAGCGGTGTAGCGACAAGGAAAGACCTTCGTATACTGAGCTGACGGCGACATGTTGACCAAATCCCTGAGCCGTTATCCCAGATGCTGTGAATATAAAGAGAAGACCATCCAACAACAGCGTAGAATCGTATCGCATACTTGTCCGGCTTGGACGGATGCATCATTTTGCACGTGTCCGTGCCTTGGTGCGGACACTGTTTTCGTCGAGGCTACTTGTTCCGTTTGGAGTGGCGATTTCAGCGAACTTGTTCTGTACATACTCCATAAGTATGCGGCTGTGCCTCAATGGATCTGCTCCATCACCTGCACTGACATTGAGCGGATGAAAGTTGAGGCGGGCTCTGATAGCTTGAAAGCGATTGTGGCTCATCGTGTTAGAAACATCGCGTTGCCCAGTGAATGCTTTCTCGCTCCAGAAGTCCCCGATGTTGTTGAGGGGGCATATGCTCATCGCAATTTCGAGGCCGATCTATGCGTCGAACTCGTTCTCACTGGTCACATGCTGGCCATGCAGCTTTAGGCCCTCGTTCGTCCAGCCCTGAATCCTGCTTTTGAAGTCTTTTGTTATAAACAGCGAGAAGAGGCCAACTTCGCCGTTAGAGCGGTACGCCGTCTCGATGTTGGCAAGTCCCGGGAGATAAAAGCCACTAGTGCACTTAGGTAGTTTTCAGCATTAGGATCACCGCTGGTTGGTAGATGCCCTGGGAGAGATATGTCTTCGACTTCGCGGTCTTCGCCGCTGTGTCGTTGCCGAAAAAGCTCTCATCTACATCTTCGTCCTCGCTGGCACTATCCCCACCCAAAATCGATTCTTGCTCTACAGCGTCGTCCAAGCGCCACTGCTCTTCTTCGTCCATGGCTGAGTAAATCTGGAAACGAAAGGGGAAGTGACAAGCTTTCATAAACAAACATAAATTATACTTCAACAACTATTCCGGTATGACCGATGACGACTACCACGTTGTCCCACTAAGTCGCAATCCACAAACCAGTTGTACAATGACTTGCAACTGTTGGAACTCCTCTTACCATGCAAAACCACCAACTAGTTTATCGACGCAGCACGATCTTCTTCGGATGTTGTGAATCTTGTATAGCAATCCACCAACGCCACGATCACCAACACTATATCAGACAGTAGGGGCAACGACACGGCAAGCAGCACCATCTTCGACAGCACCACCAAGACCAGCGGCATCAACTCGAATAGCAAGTCGAAAATGGCCACGGACAGCAGAAGCAGCTCCAGCTTGGACAGCGGCCGACAATGTCCACAGCCAGCAGCAGCATCAGCACAGACATCAAGTCGGCAACGTCCAAGGTCATCATCATAGCCAGCCGCAGCGGAATCAGCAGCACCAGCTAGGCCAGCGAGTTGACAACGGCCACGTTCAACAGCAGCAGAATCAGCAGCACCGCTTTGGACAGCTAGTCTACAATGTACGTGGCCTACCGCAACAGCACGGCCAGTGGCAGTACCTGCGACTTGGACAGCGCGACGGCCCCCACTACGGCCAGTGGCAATAGCATCAATGCCCATGGGCCAGCTGCAGCAGTAGCAGCAGAATGGACAGCAAGTCTGCAACGGCCACGGAATCATTACGGACAGCTGCAGCAGTACCAGCTTGAACAGCAAGTTAGCCATCACTACGGCCAGCAGCAGCAGATCCAGATTGGACAGTGAGTAGGCCACTACCACGGCCAACAGCAGCAGCATGAATGCCCACGGCCAGCAGCAGTAGCAGCAGAAGCCCCGCTTGGACAGCGAGTAGGCCACCAACACGACCATCAGCAACAGCATCACCACGGCCAGCAGCATTATCATCTTGAACAGCGAGTGTGTGGTCAGCAGCACCAGCAGCAACACCCATGATGCAACGCTATAGCCAGCATCACGGCCAGCAGCAGCAGCTTCGACAGCGAGTCGGCTATCACCGCGGCCAACAGCACCAGCGAGACGGTGACAACGACTTCCTTTAGCGCGGACAGCAGCAGGTGACGTACGGAATTTGAAAATGAGAATGTGCACGCAGCTACATCGCTTCGCGCCGCTGAGCTCACCAACGACTTTCGTGGCTTCCACGACGCTTCGCAGCTCGAAAATTCGGACAATATCATTGGTTAGTAGAAATTCCGCCAATAATCACCCGTAACCCGCCAAAATCGTATATGGTTGGCTAGACAGTTTGAGGTGCGTCTAACCTAGTTGAAAGTTGCACAAGCAAAATATCCAAGCACGTTCTGTCCCTCCGAACGTTGACAAGCCAGGATATTCAAACACGTTGTCATGATGCTCGGGCGCGTGTCTTTTGATGAGAAGATGCTTGATGCACCGTAAAGTGGGCTCGTGGGAATCATCCCTTCTTCTTTCTTTCAAGTACCGAGGGGATGGTTCTCGCAAATGTTACAACAGCAGGTATATTTTATATATTGTCGAATGCCGGTACAAAGGAGACAGTATGTGGATGGCACCTTCACGTACGTACATGTAGCTGTGCACCGCGATCACCATGGTCGTGGCGGACGAGCAGTAGGTGCTGTGCCCCCAGTTGGCGTGTAGGCGATATACGAGCGTGCAGCAATAGAGCTGGTAGGTTCGATGTGCAGTTGTGCAGCAGCACTAGACACACGACCGGAGGAGCTGCGGTAGTTACAGTGCAAGGTTGGCGTTGGGACCCGGCTTAACGTGCAGCAGCAGAGGGCGCCAGGATGGACGAGCAGCCAATGATGCAGCATTAGGCGTACGCCGGGGCCATACGAGTGGTGATGCGGTGGCAGCAGGTGTGGTGGCCGTCAAGAAGGCTGGACTTTGCAGAAGCTGCAGGTGGCCGACGAGACCAGCCTGGACTTGCAGTTATCGTAGCAGCAGTTGGTGGACGTCGCGACTGTGGTGGTCTTCCTGTCACCGCAGCGGTAGGCAGTGGGGCCATGCTGGGCTTGCAGGAACCACAGGTGGCATCGAGCCAGCATCGATGCCCACCGGAGCAGCCGTAGCAGCAGCAGCAGACGGACGCTGTGGCAACGCTGGACATGCCGCCTACAGCGGTCGGGCAGCGATAGTTGCTGTCAGGCAAGGTTGGAGGCATGCGATAGCTGCCAGTGGTCATCTGGACTTGCCGTTGGATGTGCCGAGAGAGAGCGCCGAGTTTGTTGTAAGTGCAGCGTTGTTGCGGAGGCAGTCCCACCACGCCTTCACGAAGATTCGTACAGCGATTATCATGGTCATATTGGACGCATCTCCATGGTGTTGGCACGTCCACGCAATGCGTAAGCTTATTCAAAAAGTGGTACTCATCGCCTGGCGCTCACGGTCCCGACCAGGTACTGTGGATTGATCTCACCATTTTGCGTTTTGCTTTGGAGGGGATGGGGTCAAAATCGCTCGACAGATGTTTTTACGAGTTTGTTTTAAGATTTGGGCTTCCTTTTGCTGAAATCCCTAGTTCCTCCCGTCGATCGGTAAGTGAAAATACTTTGAATCGTTCGTGAACTGAACTGATACTAGCAAACCGCCCTTTAGTCTATTCGATGCGCAGACAAGACTTGCAATCACGTAGACTACTGCCTAGCAATCCTGCAAATCGACAAGCTCGTCCTATTCATTGCCGAATATGAAGCATGTGGAAATGGTGCTGATGCGAGAACGGTTGTTGGGGGAGTGCTGCAAAATCTCTGGCTAACTCACAGGTACTGTACATACAGAATGGTGCACTGCTTATTTGAATGTTTAACGCGTTCCACTTGTAGATCACTTATCGCATGGATCGGTACCGGAAATCGCATCTCGAGCAAAACGTCCGGCTTCGCGACAATTTCTGGGGAAGTGCTGGCTCTTCGACATACAGGGAGAGCTGACAGCCGAGGATAACACGTTGCGACCAACCGCAGCGCGACATGTCCGTGAGTACAATAAGGTGATTAAGGACATCGGCCAAGTCTTGCTGTGGGCTCGCCATGCAAAAATGAACGGATGGTACGGCGGGCGTTGGTACAGCCAGGGTGTTTCATGCTTTCATTCTAACGAACTACACGTCCGCTTGAGCACCGCGATAGCGTGGCCGAATCATTGGCTCTTTCAACGACAACAACAGCACCGTGTCCGCCTGAAGAATGCCTTTAACAAAGCGCCATTTTGTTTGGCCTATTACTCTATCTAATTATCTGACGCATAGCAACTCTTTGCTGTACCCTGCGACTGGCCTTGTTGCCCACCTGTGGTTCCTGCAAGCCCAGCATGGCCCCACTGCCACCTACCGCTGCGGTGACAGGAAGACCACCACAGTCGCGACGTCCACCAACTGCTGCTACGATAACTGCAAGTCCAGGCTGGTCTCGTCGGCCACCTGCAGCTTCTGCAAAGTCCAGCCTTCTTGACGGCCACCACACCTGCTGCCACCGCATCACCACTCGCATGGCCCCGGCGTACGCCTAATGCTGCATCATTGGCTGCTCGTCCATCCTGGCGCCCTCTGCTGCTGCACGTTAAGCCGGGTCCCAACGCCAACCTTGCACTGTAACTACCGCAGCTCCTCCGGTCGTGTGTCTAGTGCTGCTGCACAACTGCACATCGAACCTACCAGCTCTATTGCTGCACGCTCGTATATCGCCTACACGCCAACTGGGGCCACAGCACCTACTGCTCGTCCGCCACGACCATGGTGATCGCGGTGCACAGCTACATGTACGTACGTGAAGGTGCCATCCACATACTGTCTCCTTTGTACCGGCATTCGACAATATATAAAAAATATACCAACTGCTGTTGTAACATTTGCGAGAACCATCCCCTCGGTACTTGAAAGAAAGAAGAAGGGATGATTCCCACGAGCCCACTTTACGGTGCATCAAGCATCTTCTCATCAAAAGACACGCGCCCGAGCATCATGACAACGTGTTTGAATATCCTGGCTTGTCAACGTTCGGAGGGACAGAACGTGCTTGGATATTTTGCTTGTGCAACTTTCAACTAGGTTAGACGCACCTCAAACTGTCTAGCCAACCATATACGATTTTGGCGGGTTACGGGTGATTATTGGCGGAATTTCTACTAACCAATGATATTGTCCGAATTTTCGAGCTGCGAAGCGTCGTGGAAGCCACGAAAGTCGTTGGTGAGCTCAGCGGCGCGAAGCGATGTAGCTGCGTGCACATTCTCATTTTTCAAATTCCGTACGTCACCTGCTGCTGTCCGCGCTAAAGGAAGTCGTTGTCACCGTCTCGCTGGTGCTGTTGGCCGCGGTGATAGCCGACTCGCTGTCGAAGCTGCTGCTGCTGGCCGTGATGCTGGCTATAGCGTTGCATCATGGGTGTTGCTGCTGGTGCTGCTGACCACACACTCGCTGTTCAAGATGATAATGCTGCTGGCCGTGGTGATGCTGTTGCTGATGGTCGTGTTGGTGGCCTACTCGCTGTCCAAGCGGGGGCTTCTGCTGCTACTGCTGCTGGCCGTGGGCATTCATGCTGCTGCTGTTGGCCGTGGTAGTGGCCTACTCACTGTCCAATCTGGATCTGCTGCTGCTGGCCGTAGTGATGGCTAACTTGCTGTTCAAGTCGCAGGTACTGCCACTGGCCGTGGGCGTTGATGCTGTTGCCACTGACCGTGGTGTTGGCCGACTGGCTGTCCAAGCCGGTGCTGCTGCTGGCCATGATGACCGACTCGCTATTCAAGTTGATGAAGCTGCTGGTGCTGGCCCTGTCCATTGCCGACTCGCTGTTTAAGCTGGTGCTGTTGGGTGTGGTGATGGCCTACTCCTACCAAGCTGGTGCCGCTAGCCGTGGATCTTGATGCAGCGTTGTTGTCACGATGCTCAAGATGATGCCGTTTCGTGGGTGTCCTTTCCTCACCGCCGTCCTAGCTGCTGCTGCTAGATGGGGTGGTGGCTGTGGTGAAGAAGATCGTCGTTTGTTCCTTGACTTTTTTACGCATGTGTTGCGTCTGCAGGCGCAGATCACATTGGCCACCGAACCGCACGGTGTGTACAAGTCTACCTTTTGGCTCCCTGGCACGAATAAAGAAGTAGTATACATAGCAAGTCGAGTAAGATTGCATCGAGGAGAGATAAAAATAACAAGCCGATGAGAGTTTGATGTCGAACTCTTCATGAATTTTTGTTTGCTGGTGTGAAGTTTCCTTCTTCAATTCAGTTCATTTGACTAGAAGTACATTTAACCAGTGTAGCGAATATCATACCAGCACGTCCTCGTCTAGCATCTCAGTCGCGCTCGGTGCTCGGCGAGGTCGCCTACTCGAACGATTACAGCAGCCCCACGCCCTCGTGCAGCTCCACAGTCACACTCGGCCCGCCATTGACTCGAACTACTACAGCACCCCACGGCCTCGATTAGCTCCACAGTCAGACTCGATGCTCGGCATGGCCGCCTACTCGACCAACTACAGCCGCCCCACGCCCTCTTCTAGCTCTACAGCCCGCCATTGACTCGAACAACTACAGCATCCCACGGCCTCGATTGGCTCCACAGCCACACTCAATGCTCAGCATTGCCGCCTATTCAAACACTACATCAGCCCCACGTCCTCGTCTAGCAGTCACACTCCGCCCGCACCGACACGAACAACTAGAGCAGCACCACGTCCTCGTCTAGACTCACAGTCACACCCGGCGTCCACTGGGGGCAGGTTGGTTTCCTCTAACATGGTTTCCTGTATTCCGACAGCAGGTCGATACTCGGAGAATAGAAGAACATGTTTAGGATGATAGTATCACTGTGTAGTTCAGCGCAAATCAACGTACGAACTCGATTGCGACAGTCGTCGTTTGATACACAGAGGGAGACGCCGTACTGAATTAGCGTCGAGGTGGCTAAACGTGAGATTAAAGTACACCTGGTGCAATGCCTTTATCAAGCGGCGGGGGTGCGGAACATGGCACACGTCAAGCAGGCGCTGTCGGCTCTCACGGAGCTCTTGTCCGTAGGTTTGCCTGTCGCATGGGTCTTCGCAGCACTCTTCGCAAAACATTACGCTGAGGGGGATTTTGAAATGCATGTACCGTGATCCACAAAAGCTACCGTGGAATATCGTGAACAGCATGGTCTCTCGCGCATAAATGACTCCAATCTTTGACTATAACTCAGCAAAATAGCGGTTTGCTATTGGCTTAAATGAGGATTAGTGGCATGTCCATAAGCATGGGGTCCGGTAGTGAAAGCGTTAATGAGTGTCTTTCACATTTCCGGTTGAAATTAAGGTGACTTTTCCTGCTATTGTGTGTGTAGCCAAGAAGTCGATGCTCTGAGACGTGCACAACATGATACAGGCGCTGAAACGTGACGCGCACAACAATAATAGCGATCTGAACGTGCTGAAGAAATTCTACGCGAGCTTTGCGGCGAGGACGATGGAAACTGTGCTCACATCGTTGTTGATCCGGCCACAAAGGTCGCGCAGGTGGTTTACTTCCAATCTGCATGTATGAAGCGACTTTTGCGAGCTTTTCCCCAAGTGGTGCTGGTTGATACGACGCACAGAACGATCCGGAACAGATACAAGCTCTTTTGCTTCGTAGTTCATGATGTCTTCGGAAAGGTATAAATACTATTTGAACTTGATAACTATTGATCTCCTGCTGACGTACTTACGTATCTGATGATCATAATTACAGGGCCAGTATGTGCAGAACGCCCTTGTAATGAGAGAAACGAAGGATAACTACGATGTGCTGTTGAGTACTTTCAGCGAAACAATCCAGATTGGTCTAAGATAGAGGTTATCATCTCGGACAAGGCCTTCCACGAGAAGGACGTGTTGCAAGAGGCATTCCCGCAGGCTCGGCAGTTACTGTGTCATTTTCGCGTCCAGGAGTGGCCCCACTTACAGGTGGCACGCCGTACGACGGGGACGAAAACCGAAAAAGACGTGCTAAAGGTGCCATGAGCGCACTGATTGTTGCTAAGAGCGCAGAAGACTATCGCGTTCAAAAGCAGGCATTGCTGGAGCATCTGGGTGGGGAAGAGAGCCATGATATGCATCAGTTTTTCTTGCGAATCTGGGATTCGTGCAAGGAGCAATGGACGGAGTATTTACGTGGAGACGTACCGCATCTCCGAAATAATACGAACAATCGTGTTGAGGCAAAGTGGGAAGCGATCAAGAAATGCATCACGAGCTCGTTCACGATCGATGATGTTATCTCCACGCTCATTACGCTACAGGAGGGGCTGAGGACTCGTACATTGGAGAGCTATACCGTGCAGGTTTAAGGCCAGTTGTCGTTGGGCAAGATCCCAAGCTCTCGGCTCTAGCTCTACAGATCAGTCCACACGCTTTCGGTTACGTGAAAGACGAGTTCAGATTTGCCGATATTGGTGATGCGTACTACGAAGTGGATACCTCTACCCGAGGGCATGCAGCATTGAAGAGTACGACCACTCACGAAACTCACATGATTGATCTCAAGGTGTGTGAATCGCCTTTGTTTTTGTTGTGACTGTGTGTGTGGTTTCCGGTGTAAAAGTTCGTACACATACCGACATCTCTAATTCCCTTTTCCGTGCCCCTTCCTGTTAGATATACTTGTGCACGTGCGTGTTCATGAAGACCCTTCTTCTGCCTTGCAGGCATGTCATGTACTACCGACGTCACAACTCAAGCAAGACCATTATTCCGCCGCTGTCATTTTTTTCAAGCCGATGGGTACTGCGAAGTCCTGAATACGACATTACGTCTGGTGATGTGTCGCTCGGTGGAATCTAGATTAAAAGCGTCGACCGTCCCGTCATCGAGCACTCGCCTATGGATCGCACTGTAATCTACGGATAGACAAGAGTGCTTTTGACAACAATTGAAGAAGTGTTGGCAGAACAAAGCACACCTACGTTCAAGGAGGCGTATGCGTGGTTGCACGAGATTTACCACAAGCTAAACGAAGGAAAAATTGCCGTTTTTCCAAGATCACCAAGAACCTGGCGCATCGAAAAAGCGTAAGCAGCAGTTTGCCGTCGTCAAGATAGAACCGGAACCACAAGCACTGCCTGACAGCGAACACCCAGTCGAGTCAAGTACCGAATCATCCGAGGCTTCTACTACGCATAATCCTACTACAGCTGCCGCGGAGGACAGCACTGCAACCAAGACTGTCGATGCCAAGCCTGAAAGTTATGCTGACTTCGAAGAGCAACGCCCACCACCTACAACGACGGCCATCCCTGATTCCAAGCGTGAGGTCGCTACATTCACCTTCCAACCTCCACCTAAGTTGATTGGACTCTCAAAAGGCAAAGCGTGGCTTGAATCGCGTCGGTACCTTGAGAGCAGCTCGCCAGCTAGCAAGGCAGATTGAAGCTGGCAAGGTGCAGCGTCGGGTTCAGCTAGATGATGTCGACATCTTGCTGGATGGTCCATACTCGTACGCGGTAACGAACCACACGGTAGACGCGTTGAACCTGGGGGTACGTGAGTCTAAGACCGATGATCACGTGCGCAGATTTAACGTTGGTGAGGAGATGCCTACCATCACAAAGTTGCTGCCGCGGTCGACGATAGCAGTTGCAACAAGTATCATGGAGGCACACAGGTCGCCACAAAGCTATTAGCGCAGTGGTCTGATTACGGAAAGCTTGCTGGGATCAGCTGCAAGCAATGCTGAGAGTCGTAGATGCCAAGAAGAGTTTTCGGGAAGTCGACTTCACACTTGATTGGATTGATCGTGTGGAGTGGCCCGCTGGTCACGTGAGGGCTCCGTTCGACGACACAGAATGGGTGACGAAGGTAAGTTGGTAGTACAAGTTTGTACACCGAAAATGAGTAGGTCATCAAACCGGAAACTCAACGACCCCTGCCAATTGCCTTTGCTTCTGTGCAGGATGCGCACAAGTGTCATGTGAAGGACCTGACACTGGGAGAGACTGTTGTAGAGGCTGATATCTACGAGGGTCGCAAGTTGTTGGAATGGAGTGGTCATCACTGGCTGAATACGACGTGTATTATTGCTTCACTGATGGTACTGAAGGAAGACTACGGCGTTGGAGTTGTAAACCCGAGCTTCGCGGGTTTCGTCGTGCTTTCCAAGAAGAAGGAGGTGGCTTCGTCGTTCGGCGCCTTTGACCCGATGATCAACATCATTAGCGGCTGCGTGAACCTGACCGACAATCATTGGGTAGCCTTTCACCTGGCTCGTGACACGCAAACTGTTCACATGTTTGAAAGCCTTCGTCGTACGAGAATATGAAGAAGAACATCGAGTACATCGTGGAGCCCGTTCTCAACATGCAGGGAGAGTTGAGCTATGTGCAAGTGGATTGGTTTCTTCAAGAAGATGGCAACTGCTGTGGTGTGTGGTGCATTGCGCTGCTTGAGGTACTTCTGACTGAGGCGGGATGGATCGATACACTGTACGAGCTGCTCCCGTATATTCGAATGCGCTACCTACACAAATGTGCGCAGTACGTTTTGCGGGATCCCATGGATGTTGACGACGACTAATGGTAGAACGAGTTTTATCTCATAAACTTCAAACATGACTTACTTCGGCTGATGTGTTACCTAAGTGTCATACACACACCCAGACCGGAAATGCTGTGCGATTTCCAACCGGAAAACTGCAGGCCGGTAAACGGCTAAGTGCCCACTGTCTGTAAATTTGCGAAATACCGGCGTGAAAGATAACCGCGAAAATTGCAATAAAGTCTCTGACGAAACGCCATCTGCTTGAAGCAGGTAGAAAAGAGTCTGCAGCTGCCTCCACACACGTCACAGAAAGTCGTGCGAACTCAACTCAAAAGCGATAACAGAACATCTTGTAGGCCTGATTGGCCAATTTTAACGCCAGTTTTGGACTCTCGCTGAACCAGGACTGTAAAAATACGAAAACCGAACTTAATTTTGTTTTGAACTTCCTAATTTTCCGGTGACGCTAACTCCACGAGGACTTATCGTCTGCAAGTAAACTCCATTCGAAAGAGCTAACTCGGCACTTTCGATTGCACTATCAATCTCCAAAATTAGGTTTTTCAAGGTTTTCCATTTCGTCCTGTGTGGTCTCTATATTTTAGATATTTAAGTTCAAGCTGGCAGCCTAGTTTCGGAAAATTTTGAATGGGTCACCGGCCGGTCTGGTCTTGTTCGGGTCTCTCACAAACTCCAAGATATTTAAATCACCATTAATTTCGCTTAACAGATGGGGTGGGCGACACTATGGGCGAGGGGGCGAGCAGAGCGAGCGCGAGGCTCAATCTATGCATTCACCTTCTGCCAGCGCCCGCCGATAAGGCGGGTATGATGCCCGCGAGCGAGCGGACGCGAGCGCTGGAACCGAATATCTTATTTCATCAAGCGGAGCCGAGCAAGGCGAGGCGCATGCGCGCAGTGCCCCATGGAGGTCATCTCTCCTGAAAAACGAGACCCGAAACGAGACTAGACCCACCGGTGACCCATTTTATTGCTAACCCGAGCGTCACATTGAACAGCCGCCAAAGCAGCTTTATGCGTCGCTGCCAAGCGCAAGTTTTCAGAATCGCTAAAATCCTCCATAACACCATGACAATGCGTCTCCATCGATGAAGTAGCAGCCGTAGCGTCTGCCGAGCTTGGTCTCTGGTGGTGATTATTGAGCTTTTTCCTTAATCCTGATGGAGCCGGGCTATATAACACGAGCCTTAACATATGGCTCGTTCAGTCTTATCTATTTAACCGACAAGACAGGGAGCCCGGCTCCTTCACATTCCTGGCTCTGTCACGACCTAATACTGCCACGAAAGCACATGTTGTAGCCTGGAGGCATGTTCAATGATAATTTCTTCAGCTGGGTGGTTCCGAGCCAAATTCGACTGGGTGGTTTCGTGCAGTAACCCAAATAAATAATTCACGATACCGACGAAATTTGATGGGGACCCCGCCGACTGCTTCATATGTTCAATAAGCACGCCCCCAGGATATACGTTCATGGAACAGTATTACCGCTTTCATGACAGTTCGAAAATCGCCATTTTGTTGCCTGGAAGGATTACGCGTTTCATGATTCCGGGCGTGGACACATGAAACACGTAATCCTGGAATCCTTCCAGGCAACAAAATGGTGATTTGCGAACTGTCATGAGAGCGGTAATACCCTGTAGGCTGAATGTGCATTCTGCAATTTGCTCCTCAGCACGCAACCGTTCCAACCTCGCTCACCAGTACAGAAACATCATGCGTCTAGGCTACTTCGTCCTGCTTTCGGTGGCTGCCTGTTTCGCATGTGCAGACGAGTCTTTGGGAAACAAGGTCCAGTCGGTGGCATCTGCACTCGATATTCAGGCCGACAAACGTAATTCCACCACGCCTAACGGTGAGAAGCCTAAGGAGGAAGGAGACAGCGACGACTCCGTTGACTCGTCCGAGGTGACAAGACCGGAAGCGAGAAATTTGGCTCCCGAAAGCTGGAGGTCCTCGTGGCAGAAGGTTTTCTACAAGATATTCCCTCACGTGCCAAAAACAAGGACGCCGGCTTCGGACCCGCCAAGTACCACACGAAGACATTACCCTACAACCTTGATTAAGGCTTCACATGCGAGTTTTTCTCTGGCGACTTGTCAACTCTTGCAGTCTGCAACTTTCTGAGTCTTTAAACAGTTGTAGATCAATTAATGTGTAGACATTCTCCGCCATACCAAGACTGGGTTAAGACAGGAAAAGAAAAAAAAATTTGTTTCCACAGCAATAAATCGACGTGAACATCAAAGATTGATTCTCTTGGTTTCTGTATGGCATGTGATCTTGAAGGCGTTGTATCGGTCGTAGTTCCTTGTCCAGGAAACGTGAGTGGCGAGGATAGACCGCAATCTCAAGCAAGTGATATTTGCCAAATAAACTGAGTCCAGTCTTCAGCAACGACTTTGATACGGATGCATTTTATTTGCTTTTGGTTGATTTCACGCCAAACGTCCGAAGTGATGACAAGCACGTGATTTACTTCAGATTTTCGGGTTTAGTTACAGTTTCTAGTTCCCGAAAACGTGTTGTAGTCTTCTAATACGTACCGAGTTGTCATCACCGTCGTAAGAAAGTCATGGTAAAGTGCAAAGGTGTCGACGCGCTATCAATCAAGGAAGAGTGCCGAGGTTCGAAGCGAAGAGCGACATGAACTGACCACGTTAAATTATGCCTCCAAATTAATTGAGCACTTAAAAAAAAGATAGTGTGCAGCGCTCCACAGCTTCTTTATTATTGTTAACTACAAACTGGGAAATACACTGCTCCTCGGCAAATAGTTTGGCGCTTTTGCTCATTGTTTGATTTATTTCACGCCAACGTGATGGCAAGCGCGTGAACTAGCTAAGGCCTCAGTAAAGAAAAAAACAAAAGGGCTCCGAGTATATTTTTGCCCGTAGGTAATAACGGTAAGGATTTGTTATAGAGCTGTTTCGTGCAATGCACGAAAGTACTTTCGTGCAGCATTAAATACTTTTGTGCATCAGAAAGTGCGTGCACGAAAGTCAACTAAAATAATTTATTATGATGATAGCCCCAATCGAAAGCTACTGCACTAAGATTACGCAGGTCACGCTACTCCACTTGCCACGTCAAGTTGATGCCTTCGGAGCTTTGACCACCGATGGTAGGCAAACACCGCACCAGATCCGACGACACGCAAAAATGAAGCCGGGGTCTTCACTCCACGAGTCCTCTCGAGCTTCAGCAACAGTTCTCGTATTACTGTCATCTCCGTCTCGACAAACGTCCTCAGGTTCTCCATCAAAGTCGGCGTGGTCAACTGTGGATGCTTCGGAGTCGTCACCAACCTCATATTCTGAGTCATTGTCCACAGGTTTGCCGTTTGATTGTTGCCGTTTAATATATCGGATACGACGGTCTATTTCTGAAATTTACATCGCATAGCCATACTCCGAGATACCTCTGCACGGATTTTGTTAGCGAAACAACTATGATCTTGCATCCACCCAGTAGCAACAGTCAGCGATTTAAAATACAACTTGAAATGATCTTGCTATCCTTTAATAAATTAAGCTTCCGTCCAGTACTCTACTCAAAACGCGAACGCGTCGATAACTGAGGCAAAATGAATCCATAAGGCCTTTCAAAACTTGTGCAGTCAGAGGTGCAATTTCATGAAGCTCTTCGCTACTACTGAAGGGTTGATGTATCATCATTCGTCCTCGAGATTCGCAGGCATTAGGTATTTTCTTCGTGCATCTTTGCGTGCCGCCCGTCAACCTAACATTCGTGATTTATGGCTTCATGCGACTGCAATCGCAGCTCGAATACGTACATATATGGTCATTTCGCAAACGGCTTTCTTTCGGGCACCCTTGTTAACCCACGCATAAAATAGCGATGCGTATCAACTGCATCGCATTGGTCACTGCAGTCGTTCTCTCCGCGAGCGGAAACGCCGTGAAGACGACCGTGAACACCACAAAACTCACCGCGATTTGTTTTTTTCAACGACCATAAGTTTGACACGAGTGGCAATTAATAACTCCAACAACGAGTTCTAGCGAGTGATCTCACAACCGATGTGAGGAGGCTCTCACACTCAGGCCTCGGCTCCGCGTGGGACAAACTGTTCTACCACATTTACCCCCTACGTGACAAAATGCCAGTGACGAAAGACGCTCACAACCACCAATTCCATGCCGCACCAGGTCCAAATCAACGGCAAATGGCATTAATGCATCTTCTCGGATCACAACGTCTACTAACAAACTAGTTACACAAACCTGTCCAAAACACGTATATCATGCTCCTGCGTGGGTTTCAGTCAACTACGCAGTCTCCGTCGCTTTCCACCAATCGCCTCGCGTTTATTTCAAGCCCTCTATTTCCCGCCCAAGAGTTCCATAGTGAATCAATCACTAGTCAATAACGATGCCGGTCAAGGTGGGGACACGGTGCTGGCGTACCACGGCGTGATGATCTACGACGCCAAGGTGCAGAAGGTGGACAACGGCCACGGCATCCAGGAGGCGCCGGGCGCGAACGGCCACGCGTCGGCCAACACGCAGTTCTATCTGCACTACCAGGGCTGGGCCAAGAAATGGGACGAGTGGGTGCGTCACGACCGCGTGCTGGAGGACACGCCGGCCCACCGCGCGCTGCAGCAGCAGGCCAAGGAGGACGTCGCCAAGGCCAAGAAGGACAAGCGACTGGCTCGCAAGAGGACCATCAGCTCGGCTGGAGTGGACGCTCAAGTTCTCGCAAAAGTCCATTTAAGAAACTGAAACGCAGTGCGGACGGCGAGTTTGAGGATTTCCCAGGGCCAGAAACTGCAGCAGGTGGTGGCACTAGCGAGGATACGCTCTCCAGCAAGCAGGTGGCGATCCAGATGCCCTTTTCGCTCAAGAAACAGCTCGTGGAGGACTGGAAGAACGTGACGCAGGGCGAGTGTAAACTCGTGCCATTGCCCCGCCAGCCCACGGTGGCGCAGATCATTCAAACGTACCTGGAGCTGAAAAGGAGCAAAGTGCGCGACGGAGAGGCCCACGACGAGAAGGAGCTGAAGAACGTGGAGGGGTCATGGAAGGGGTGCAGTCGTACTTTGACCGCGCGCTGAGCAGCATCCTGCTCTACCGCAGGGAGCGCAGACAGTACCAGGAGTTGAGACAGAAGCAGACGGAGGAAGTGCCGCTCTCGCAGATCTACGGCGCCGAACACCTCATTCGACTCTTCGGTGAGTAGTTTTTCTTATTGATATGTTTTGGTAGAATGATGTGGCTGACGCTGTTTGTTGTTTGATTGGAGCGTAGTACGATTACCCGTGCTGCTCGCAAGCTCCAATATCCCGCCGCGCGAGATGCACCAGATCCAGGCGCGACTTAACGACTTTCTCAAGTTCATCCAGAAGAACTCGGCCACTTGGTTCCTCACGGAGTATGAACCTGCCTCGGAGAAGTACATGGAGCAGGTCACGGAGTCCACGTAGTCATCTGGGAAGCTAGCTAAAGCAGCTCAATTGTCTTCGAACTCATTAACAAGCAAGCAATACTCATGTAGCCATCTTCATCTATACACGCCACCCCTCACCCACCCCTTGGCTTTCAATTCAGTCTTGAATTTGCGGTCGAGAAAATAGCGGAGACCGTCAGGATGGGAATGACACACTGGACGTTTTCGATGCTGCTGGCTGTGGTGACGAGCTGGCAAGCCTGGGTGGTGGTCTCGGCCATGGTATACGCTGCATTTCAGCTGCACTTCCTCCCTGTCGGACTCGCCAAAGTCGTGGCACGCGTCTACTTCTACCCGACGTGGCCACTCACGTACCTTTCGCGACGCACAAACTACTGGACGCTGGTGGACTCGCACGTGCTCTTGGGTGCTGCGCCAATGTCCTTCATGCCCCATGTGGACAACCTCGTGTCCAGAGGCGTCCGGGCGGTTGTCAACCTGTGCGACGAGTACGCAGGTCCGGAGAAGCAGTACAGGAGGAGACACATCCAGCAGTTGCGACTGCCCACGGTGGACCATTCCGAGCCGTCCCTGGCGGCGCTGGAAGCTGCGGTGGCGTTCATCAGGACCCAGAAACAGCGAGGCGTCCGCGTCTACGTGCACTGCAAAGGGGCACGGGACGCAGCGCGGCGGTGGCTCTGTGCTGGCTTGTCGCGAGCAGAGGGATGACGCCCAAGGAGGCGCAGGAGTATCTGGACGAGAAGCGACATGTTCGCAAGACGCTCTACTTGCAGCCCAATGTGCTTGCGTTCTGCAACAAGATTCAGACTGTTGGCAAGCAGACGGAGAGTGCAAGGAGCTCGGGAAGCGAGGCGGACGAGTGAAGAACGACTAGGTATAGATGGAGGAGATACAAAGCTGGTAAGTACTGCTAGAGGGCTTCGTCTTTTCAGCACACTTAAAATGCAGCAGCATGCTCTTTTGCTGGTTGCTCGTCTTTGCTGCTTCAGGTTCACGTCTTCGAGATCGAAGGTCATGAACTGCTTGGCGTGCAAGCGGTCGGATAGCTTGCGTCCAAAAGCTGCTGCTGCGGTGAAGAATCCGCCACGAACTGCGGGAGTGTCTTCAGCGTCGTCGATTCCATCACGAAGGTCGTGCTTGGCCAAGCAAAAGGCAGACTCAGTGGTGAGCCGCGTCGTCAGACGGTAACCTGGGTCTCCCTTGCTGACAACCTTCAGTTTTGCAGCCAACTCACCGTCTTCAGTGAACCCGTAGGCATCAATAACGTAGCAGCCATTTCGCATGACTTCTTCGGACGGTCCGTCACCAGCAACAGGAGCCATCTTCTGGATAAGCTTGCGAGTCCAGGAGAAGTACATCATGGCCGTGACTAGCAGCGACCCAGTGGTAATCAGCACCTGCGAGAGGAAGCCACCCATCGCGAATCGCTCGCCATACACGAACCGTTTGCCGTAGAGGTTGTTCAAAAGGTAGTTGGAGCGATGCACGACTGCTTGATTCATGATCTGCCCGAGGAAAATGGACGTCCATTGGCGTATGGTCTTGTCATAGCGAATGGAGATACTGGGGGCGTTAGCATCTACCAGGCCCTCAGCTTGCTTCTGCTTCATGGTTTCCTCGTCCGTAAGGATGTAAGAGTTGCAGGTATCAGTGATCTGTTTGCTTGTTTTGCCCTCCACCATCTGCATCACCGACGCAAAAGTGCCTCCGCTGACGCTGCCCGCAGAGTCCGTGATGAAGAAATCGACTCGCCCCGTCTTGACTGCTTTTCCATGCATCTTGCGAATATGCGTTGCTACCACGTAGGCCACCAGATCTGACGGCACCGAGTCAACGCCGCAGGAGTTCACGATCATAGCACCGCTCTTTGCCGCACTTTGTTGATACTTATCGATCATCTCACGCACCCATAGCATCTCACCGGTAAGGTCGCAATAGTGCACACCATTCTCAGCACACACCTTCACTAGCAGCTCTCCGTAGAGCGAATACGGTCCCACCAGCGACAGAACCACTTTGGTCAACTTCACCATAGCCAGTAGTGACGCCTCGTTGTGGCTGTCGCCAATCAAAATGGGGATTGCCTCGATCAGCTCGCTGTTCACCTGGGGTAGCTGGTGCTTGAGCTGCTCCTTCAAAGACTTTAACTTCGTTTCGCTGCGACCTGCCAACGCCCACTTAATGACATTAGTCGATCCCAGCGCTGACTCCGGCTCCGTTACCAAGTGCCTTGCTACCAACGAGCCCGTGAAGCCTGTAGCTCCAAACACCACGATATCGAATTGGCCGCTCATCACTTGCGTCTTGGAAAGGTGGTGTCTTGGATCGGTCAAAATGAAGACTGCCGAGGGCTCACCTTCACGCAGGTGATAAGACACGCGAGTTGTTCCCACTTGCGGCCACTGTACCTCATATGCGGCACTCCAACTCTCATGCTGGACCTCTACATCACCAAGAGATCATCAACGGTTCAATGCAGTGTCAACACCTGCGAGTCACAGCAAGACCAATTTCAGTGGAGCCAACGCTTCAGTGCTAATTCCTATTGATAAGCATCCGCTACACATTCATCCTCGTCCACATCAGCTCTCGTAGAAGTTCCCGAACCTGTTGTAGATCAACTCGCGATCGTACTTGGTCCGAGCACTTTCGTCTGAAAGCACGTTGTACGCGGCGGTCATATCCTTGAACAAGTCCGCGTGTGTCGACGTCTTCGCTTTATCTACAGGACAGAAAAGCACAAAAGTTAGCAACACGTCAATGGGTCATGGGTCGACGCCTCCTAGCATCTACGCCGTACCGGGGTGATACACGAGCGCCAGCTTGCGGTACGCCTTCTTAATATCGTCGACCGTAGCTGACTTCTCGATCCCTAGAACG
Organism: Phytophthora constricta; assembly: GCA_011947335.1. Lineage (NCBI taxonomy): Eukaryota > Oomycota > Peronosporomycetes > Peronosporales > Peronosporaceae > Phytophthora > Phytophthora constricta. The sequence goes on from JAAVTI010000198.1 coordinate 140,668, forward strand.
TCATAGTGGGTTCGTCGCTGAGTCTTGGGCGCCATGAACGACGATCGGCCGCTGGGACCCGACGGACCTGACGGCTTGTACCTGTTGCCGTTGCTACTTGCACCGCGCCGAAAGTTTTCGTAAAATTTGGTGTCATCCCACGGGTTTTCCCAGCGCTGTTGACGTCGCTGGCGCTGCTCACGTTCAGCACGCTTTTTCGTTGCTTCACGTTGCCTCGCTTCTTCCCGGGCTTTAGCGATTGCAGCCTTAGCTTCGTTTCGCTCGCGGCGGACGTCGTCTGCGATATCCGAAGACGAGTCGGCCGGATGCTCACGTAAATACTGATCAAAGTCCTTCACAGCTTCGTGGAACATTTTCAACGCCACATGGCAGCGGGCTCGACGCAAAAGCGCGCGAGAATACTTTGGTTTTCGTTGCAATGCCTCGTTGCAGTCAAGAATTGCAGTGTGGTACCGTTCTAGAGCCATTTGAGCCGCTGCGCGATTGCAAAAATGATAGCACAGTATTCCTCGTGCTGCGGATCGATCTGCACCGCCTCAGAATAGTACCGAACTGCCTCCTGGTACTCTCCGCGTTTGAACCGCTCGTTTCCGTTGTGCTTCAGCTTCTTCATATCCCGCCATTGGTGTTTCAGCTGGATCACATGGGAACTGCAAGGCGCTACAATTTCAAGGGCTTCGAGAATCCGGACGGCATCATCAACACAGTTACGATAATGCAGCGACGTCGCCCATAGCAATCCCAAGTCAATGCCGACGAACGTGATATCATCCACAGTATTTTCTTTCAGTGAGTGAGCGTTCCATCCGCCTTTACTGGACTTGTCGTGAATTGCCTGCTGTTTATGAACGATTGCTGTACACAATTCAACAATCTGGTCAAACTCCCTGTCACATTTCCACAAACACAAAAAAACAATGAGCATGTAAGACACAGCTTCTCAATAAATATAAAGGAGGATACGTACTTTTGGTGGAGAAGGATCCGGGCCTTTTGAACTTGCAACTTCCGGCTACTCAGTGCAATCAACAACGCGTTCTCTGTATGCAATAGAGCCTGCTTATAATCGCCACAGTCGGTGTACCACTTGATCTCGCCTCGCAGTGTCACTAATTTTTTTATTGAAGCCTCCATTTTGTGGAGCTGGGCAGCATCAGCTTGGTCGTTGCTAATTCCTTGAATACCCATATCCCCTGCTATGAGGTGTTGAGCAGTCTCAAGGTTCGCTTGTGCGTTGGTAGTATCCCCCAACAGTATCTGAATTCGACCTAAGCGAATGTATGCACGAGCATATGTCGGGTCCACCTCGATCGAGCGTCGGCACTCACGCTGCGCTTCAGGAATTTGCGTAAGCATCATCAAGCACGCCGCACGGTTTGCGTGAAGCTTTGCTTTATCCGTCATCAATTCGTGAGTCGTCATGTCTGCATTATGCTCGAGAAGCGACTCAAGAACTTCAATACTTTGGCGGTAAAATTCTGCTGCATCCGAATACCGCCGTGAGGAATACGCGACGCCGCCAAGACGCTTTAATTCTCCCCAGTCGTTTTCGTCTTCTTCGATAGTCATGTCCGAATCGCCCTTGTCCTCTACATGGCTACTAAACTTATAATTTTTATTGACGAGTGGTGCTGACATTGCACCACTTGGGCGTGCCCCAACGTTCCGGAGGGCTGCGTGAAGAATTCGGCGAGATCCAGCAAATGCGGGACGGAACGATTCATCTCCAGATTTACCAACTCGTTGGGGTTTGGATGAAGATGCGGTGCGATCCACTCCAGTAGGCGAGGTAAAAATTGAAGATCCTGCAGGTGGAACACTGGACTGCTGTTGATTTTGCGGCTGGAAAGATAACATTCCTGGTTGGTTTGCCTTCTCACGTGCATGAGTTGCGGCAGAACTGCTCTGATTATCAGCAGTACTGGGTGGCTCAAACGTGAACCAATTCGCTGTAGGTCTCACCGCGTTAGGTTGGACCGGGTGTTCTTCAGATGACGATGAGGGTTGCGGGTTCTGGAAGGTTGGCACAACAAATGGATCTGCAGGTGGGCTACGGCCCATTCTTTTCTAACCCGCGCGCTCTTGGAAGCACGTGAGCTGCGCATGCCAAATGGAGATGCTGATGATGTTGCTGTGGAAGACGAAAAATGCTAGGTGATGGCTCCGGCTCGTTCACAACCGCTGGGTTCGTCGGTCTTTTGGGCTGTTCTTGCTGGCAAACATGCCGCCTTTTAGGTGACGAACACGTGTGACCCTAGACGTTGCTTTCGCGTCAGCAGTTCCAATCCGAAACCCTGTGGTTGTCGAGTTTACACTGTCAGCCTTCGAGGCTGAAAACCATCGACCAGTTCCCCATGACTCTCCAGATTGTTCCGGGCCATCCAAGCTTCGAGTGCCGAGCGAAAACTGTGCAGCTGTGGTCGTATCAGGGGTAGCGGATGCAGCTGAATCACTGGTAATGCCAAAGGCGTTCGTTTGCAATGGAGATGGCCGAGCTGAGTTTGGATTTGCTTTCCGAAACAAAAAATGTCCACCAGTGGAGCCAACCTGTGGGTTAGCTGGAGGCGGAACTGCAGTCTTGCTAATTGACTCGGTATCGTTAGCGAAAGTTTCTTCTGTAAATTCCCGAGTGGGCCCAGCAGGTGGAATAAATGAGGACTCGCGAGAAAAATGGCGACTCGGACCTCCTGCTGTTGTGAATGGAGCAGGCACCGATTGTGCTCCGGTCTCCTTTGAAGCTGCTTGGTTGGTCGTCGGTGCTGATGAGAACATTGAGCTTGAGCCATTCAGCTTTCTCCGGCGCCCATTGCGAGATCGCTGGGTTGGAGAAGCAACACCAGGAGAGAAGAACACAGAAGGCTGAGTGGTATCATTTATGCCAAATCTGGTGGTCGAGGTGCTCTCGACTGGCATACTTGTTCGTGGTGGATGGTTTAACGTCGCTTCCTTTGACAGTACGTTGGGCAAATCAGGACTTGGTCCAAAGTGAAACTCGTTTCCACTTTGTTCAACAAACTGGAACGGTTTTCGGTTCTTGTATCTTTCTCCAATCGTAAAGGTATCGTCGGTCGGGCTTGGGGAATACGCCTGTAGACTCGGACTACCCATCTGTGCGTCACCTCCATCATTATTTCGCACCGTAGCCGCATTGGGAGAGGAGGAAACTGTTGCCGAAAATCTAAAGGTACCGCTTCCAGCTAAGTTAAAAGGCTTCGGAGAGTGTTCACTGCGCCCGAATGTAAATTCACTACTGGACGAGGCAGGTGCTGCTGTCGCTACCGGTGGAGGTGGGCTCATCATGTGTGTGTCATCACTACGTTTCGTAAACAACTTCGGGCTTGGCTTTCCAAACGAGAACCCTGCTGTACTAGAAGAAGCATTCTCTGCCTTCGTTTGCTTCGATCCAAACGAAAACGCATCCGATTCCGCTTGAGACGCCGAAAACGTATACACTGACGTCGTCGTATCTTCCGGAGTCGGGAAAGTCTTTGCCTCCTGCTTCACTACTGTCGACTGGTCCCATTGCACACCTCCGTCACCCTTCTCTTTCTTACCCTGATTGTCCATCGACAAGTTCGAAAACCTGGGAGAAGCACCCGTCGGCCGCGTTGGCTTGCGTGGCCGAAGTATTTTCCTCCTCTCCGTCGAAGCAGTCGTAGCAGAGCCATCATTCAAGTTCCGTGCTGTCTTCAACTCATCTCCATCCGTCTCCAAATTGTCCTCTGTATCTGCCGGGCTCTCCGTACTCGTCTCCACCTCTTCACTCTCTTCTGTAGCTCCTCCACTCTCCTGTCCCCCACACTGCGTCTCTTAAACGGATTGTCCTCAAACGCCTCTCTCAGGTCCTCCCAGGCATAAAACAAGCCTTTTGGTCCTGCTCCTGAACCTGCTCCTGCTCCTGCTCCTGCTCCATCTCCGTCGGGAACTCCAAGTCTTCGGTCGCGATGGAGTCCGCACTGGACTCGGACACCTCCGACGGCGCGTAATCCTCGTCCGAGTCGTCACGCTCGCTCTCGGGCGAGCGCATGGGGAAGGAAAGCGAGTCCTCCGAGTCCGACGGCAGCTGGCCGAACGACGACCAGTGCGACGAGTCCGAGCGCGCGTCCTGCTCGTCCTGCGCGTCCTGCTCGTCCTCCGAGCTGTCCGGGTACGCCACGAGCTTCACCATGGGGCAGGAGCGCCGCTTCAAGGGGCCGTTATGGCTTCTGCGTGTTAGTGAATGGCGCCGTTCGCTTGATGGCGAGTGACGAACGTAGCGTGTAGTGACGTCTATGGGTTTAGTGACGTTTGGGCGGTTTAATTCAAAATTGGGTTGGAAGGGAGCAGTTAGGGGCATTAAACAGAGGGACACATGGGCATTTCGGGCAGTCTTTCGACGGCATCTATCGACCTATCTACGAGCGCTTGACCTTCTTGCTGCCCTTCTTCTTGGCTGCAGACGACGATGTCCGCCGCTTCGTCGCCTTTTTGGCACTCTCAGGAGCTTCATTGTCGCTGTCGAGCGCATTGCCAGCCTGCTTCCAAGCCACGTCCTCGACAGCTTCCGTGTCCACGTCGCCCTCTTGTCGCACGCGACCGACCTCCGTGCCGTGCGTGTTGTCCCAGTCCTTGAGCTTGGCGCCCATCATGAAGTCGTCCTGCACCACAGACCACGCGCTCTTGGCCGCGGGCTTCGAAGCGGTCGACGTCGCCTTCTGCTGCGCCTTGAGCAGCCCCAGAAAGTTGTCCTTGGACATCTCCTTGACCTTCTTGTCGTCCTTGTCGTCCTTCTTGCCACTCTGGTGCTGGTGCTTCTCGATGGCATTAAACAGCGCCACCACTGCATCAATCAATAACAACAACAACAGCAACAACATCAGCATCAATGACCCTGCCCGTCTCCTCTGCAGCCACTGCGCACCTCCTTTGGTCGCGATCATGCGCAGCTTGCGGTCCTGTACGGCCGTGCTGTGGTTGGGCAAAGCCGTCTTTTTGCTCGCGCTCGCGCCTCTCGGTGGCGCTCAGACGCGCCGTCTTGGTCTGCTGCTTGTCGCTCGGATCTCGCGCATGCGCGCGGTGGTTCGCTTGGCCAGGATGGGCTGCGCTTCTTCGGCCACGCGCTGGCCCAGGATCTTGCTCATGGCATCTCCGAAGCCCACGGCCTCGGGCGCCGCGTCGGCGTCCTGCTCTTCGTCTTCCTCGTCCTGCTGCTCTTCATCTTCGTCTTCGACCTCGTTCTCGCCATCGGAGCTGCTATTGGGCTCGTTCTCGCTGGCAGAATTCTGCTCGGAAGCTACGGAAGTGGCCTCATTGGCGGCGGTGGGTTTGAGGACCTGGGTGGCCTCCGGCACGGACGTGGACAGCTCCGTCATGGGCACTGTTTGCTAATGTGATTGCGATTCCTACTGGAAGGTATTGCTGGTTTCCACCAACCGATGCATGTCGACGCAAATTAAACATAATTTGGGTATACCTTTAAAGTTTAGGTCAGTCTTTTTATGTTGAAGTGAGCAAATGAAGTCAAGATGATCACAGTTTCTCGGGTAGCGAACCATTGAGTGTCGTAGGCGTTTAATTAACTGCATGGCATTTGCCTACACAGCACAGATGAACAAATTGATCAACTTCTCCTTCCGAACCCACCGATACTCGGACCCACAACTGCATCTTTATCGATATACACTTCATTCGACTTCAGGTGTTGGAGCGTCACAATCGCTACTGCCAGCCATTGATTCCAGCATCCTCAGTACTCCTTCAGCACTGAGACTCAAATTGTTTTTACTGGAAAGCAATACCTTTTGAACCCGTTTTAGTTGGTCTTGGACGTCGAGACTCATCACCAATTTCCCAAGTTGAAGCAAGTCGTGCTGAAAACAAAGTTTCTCGCCACGAGCAGGGTGGTTCCAGTCGATGCGCTTTGTATTGTGTATGCGTGATTCGTCCATGTCAATTAAAACCCAGTACCCTCTATCATTGCTCGTTATTGGAACATACACGATGTTTCGCCATTGAATGTCTCCATGGCAGTAGTTACACCCATGCCAGTACTTCAAAGCTGTCAGCATTTCCCGAAGCCACTCTCGAACTTCAATTTTGCTTCTCGGTCGTTGGCGGATACCCACAGGAGAAAGCTGCACAATAATGCTTTCCTCCGACACATCCAGCTTCTCCACCGTCTGAAGAAATAACTTCGAAGGCAAGTTAAACTTCTTCAATTGTAAGTAGATGTCAGAAAGTCTTTTGAAATCAGCTTCGTCTCTGCATTGATCAAACGCGATCGTGCGCTCAATTCGATCATCCATTAGTTTGAGAGTCCGTTTATCACCTTCACTGGGTGCGTAAGGGCGCAAATATGTCGAGTAGGTCCACTGGGACAATATAATCATCCTTTCGAAAACGAATGCCAAGTTGTAGAATGCCTTGAAAGCATCAACCTTCTGATCCACAATTGACCGGATTGCCGTAATCTCTACTGCACGAAGATTCCGATCTATGGCGTAGAACTTAAGTGCTCCCCCGCTTGCTGCATAGCCCAAAGTGTACGGAGATCTCCATAAAACAGGGGATTCCAAATCCGCATTTTCCTGGTGAGTTCGTTGTGGGGTACATCCTTACTCACACTAGTATGGTTTTCTTCGCCTCGAAGCAGCACGAGGCCGCGATGGTGTATGATGAGGTCCGGACGTATAATCTCTTCTGTAGTTCCAGTCTTATCAGCTCGATTACGATATTGCCTCAATGGTAGCGCTCTGGCAAGCAGTAAACGCTCCGAAATAAACACCAACTCGTCGTAAAAGATGTGCCATTTGTCTTTCGAGTCCGTCGACACTGACGGTGGCGGTGCCTGAATCTTAAGCCACAGCGACTCGATCATAATGCGCAGAACTTTGCATTGAATTTCCGGTCCATCGACAGCGAAAAGCTCACTGGCGTCGACGTCAAGATTTGGCAAACGAAATGGCAGCGGACGTGTGAGAGCACGGGTCAATTCGCTTGGTTCGGGGAGCTTCGTCCACGGCAGTGCCGAGTATTGCCACGAACCTTCCAACCCAACATCGCCGTTTGCAAGGCGTTGCCTCTTCGTAGGTGGAAATGCAATTGCAATCCCACTCGCAGCAGCAGCAGCAACAGCTCGAATGGCACCAAGACATGAATTGAAAACTGCTCCGAGAACTGTCGGGTCTCGTCGAACCTCCACAAGAACTTGAATCGTCCCAGCCTCAAGCGTGAAGTCCGGTCCGAAGTACGTGTCGCTATTAAGTTTGAAAGTAGAATACATCTTGTCATCGTACTTGCTGGTGTTTCCTTCAAGAAGAAGCTTTGCTGCTTCTTTGTCATCCCGCAGCCAATTCCCACCTGAATCCCTCGCCAGGTACAGCATCAACCTCTCTGGGCCAACGCTTAACCTCAGGGAGTTGATAATAGCCTGCTCTAGCTGGTATACATTCGCATCCAGAGAGATCGTCACAGGAAACGGCTTCTCTCGGCCGAACACGCCACACCAGAGCGTTGACTTGTTCATACCTCGTAAGTCTTCGAATGGAGCCATATAACAAGAGAAAAAAGTACTCTTCGTGGTCATACACTCTCAAAGCTTGCCTTTTCGGCGTACATTGTATCCTGTCCAGGATTTAAATTTACCGCCAGATTCTCCGTGGTTTGACGTTGGATATTTTTTATCTGTTCATCGCCTTTCTAGCTCATTCGCACCAGCATAATTCCCAGATTGCATTTTGTCGAAGATGCCGTTTTCCACGAACTGGTTGAAAAGACGGAACCACGACATCATCGTTAACTGTGTGCATCTTCACGAGATCGATTCCGTAGGGTATCGCACGGTTGCAGAAGCAATGACGCATACGCTGAATGCGTTGGCACCATCAGGCGAATATTGAATGCCACAAAGCACCCTCTCTCGCATCATGCTGCTCCACGTTCCCGACGGCGGAAGGCTGATCACCCATTCGGAGCTGGGCTCAGTCAAAATGGCAAACTCTCTCGAATTTGCAACCCGCGTATCATAGAGCGCGAGGTGAGATTATTAACTCCACCCTGATCGAGTTGCACTGTTCTGAGGCAGGCAAGTCAAAGATATTTTTAGCGTCGAGTTAAACGCGAGCTGTAGCTGTCAGGGAAACGATCGCTATTGACGATTGACGATAAAGCAGAGTCAATAGCATCCTCGTCGAATGGTAGCATTTGCATCCGTTTGAGTTCAATTTCCTGCATCTCACTGAACGACTGATAAAGCTCTTTGAAGCGCGCGTCTACACTTCCATCCAGCATGTCAAAAACTGCACTTTCATGATACAATAACTGCGCTCCCATCTCCACACAAGAGCATTCATCGCCATGGAGCGACGTAAAAACTTTTTCCGATCCTATTCTTTAGTCTGCAACATACTTTCCCTCAGTTCCATATTCCTCTCACACGACCGAAGCTTGGTTATTACGCAGTCATTGTTATCTTGAACAGCTTCAACGGCTACTTCTCGACCGACCACAGCCTTCCACTTCCTCGGAAGCTCTTGCGGCAACCGCCTGCTCCAAACAAATTTCGGTTGGGGTCCCATTATCTGCAAAATCAGCACTTGTGACTCCAATCGGTTTGACTCTTATCGTAAAGACTGCATTTCCCTTATACACTTTGAGCCATGACGGATTCTATCCTCCCTCTAATTGCTTTTTCTTTCCTTCGCCGCACAATCTCCTCCTAAGTGTTGTCGATATATTGTCTTGGCTGCCCGTCGACTCCTGATCGTCCAGTAAGTTCCCGAGGATGTCCTTGCAGTCGCCTGACGACGCCGAAGGAGGTTCATCAGGGCTAATTAAAAGAGACTTTGCGTAAACTCTTTTCGCGATGCGGTGCACATCAAAAATACGTGCAGGTGTTGCCGTACCATCCCTCGACTTGCGTGAATCATCAACTACTGTCGGTAGTACCTCAAAACGAATGGGTAGACATTGTCAATGCATGTTTTCTCTCTTTACGACGCACTCGGTCAGTACCAATTCAATGACATTCAGTGACGAGCGTAGCCCGGTAGCGTGTCACGAGCTCGAAACATGCATTGGCCAGGGTGGTAGGCTTCCACGTGGGTGGCCATCTGAGCGATGGCACATGGGCGGCACAGGATCGCTGCGGCGGCGTCTTCGAGGATGGTGCCTGGGATGAAGAAGAGTCCGCGGATGGTGGCTCGAAGTCGAATGATGCCGATTGTCGTGATGACTTCTGCTGCAGCACACAGACACAGCAGAAGTGGGTCTTCCGCCGCCGCTGCCACGACGCCCAGCAGATACAAAGCCACGTGCATGCCCAGTAAGAAGGCGTAGCTTGCAAGTCCGAGGCGGACGCTGATCTGCGCCAGCGAGATCACCGGGCAGAAGAACGCCAAGAAGCCTGAACGAGTGAATAAAAAGTAGCTTAGTATGGAGTGTTAGGATGGTGGTGACAACAAGAACACACTTACCGTTGGGGATGCAGTCGTCGCAGCAATTGAAGAGACCGGTCTCCCAGCGGTCGACGGTGATACCGTTTTGATCGGCACCATCTCCGCGCTCCAGCTTGTTAGGGTACACGAACTCCTGCTTCACCGGAGTTCCGGGAGTTAGTGGTGTCTTGAACGGCATGCTATACGAGTTGTTTGCCTGTTGGTGGTGGTGGGGATTTGATTGTGTGGTAAGTGCTGGGGTGCGTTCATCACCAGCGTTCGTAGGTCTATCAGAGGCTTCAAGCGAACTACGATGGCCGTCAATATCCGGTGACTGCCAGAGAGGCTGTTCCATTCCGTTTTCGAGTCGGGTAGTAGCTTGGGCGTCGATCATGTGGAGCGAGTGGCATCAGCACTGACTCGCCGTCACCTTGTAGCATTACAATCACTGTGCATTGGGTTTGTACGCCAGCAGCACTCAGTACTTGGAGGACGAGAGATCCACGCCATGACTTCGAAGAAGCAAGGCGTGATGAAGAAACATCAAGTCCAAGTCGAACGAGCAATCGCACCATCGAAAGCCAGTCAAGAGCAGGAAACATCGTCGGAAGAGTGGTCAACTGTTCACGCCTTGTATTGTCGTTATAGCAATTGCTACGATCATGCTCATCCAGACTGTCTGCTAACTGAGGCCCTATCGACGTAGCTCGGTATTAGTATAATCGATGTGCTAGTGCACGTAACCTTGGAGGGTATCGTGGGAGTCCCACTGGGGACTGAAGATGCACTTGCAAGCTTGAATGCACCAGTATGTGTTGCCATCTGAGCGATCGTGCAAGGTCCGCGCCGAATGCGAGCAAGACCTCTTTAGTGATGTAGCCCGCGACAGGGATGGCTACCCACTTCACCGAAAACAGTCCCGCCGCGATGCACGCGAAGATGAATATTCTTTTGCATCTGGAGGTGGTTGGCTATAGGAATTAAACAATGAAGATGATAGCCATTGCAGTAGCCGGTCAAGCACAAATTAACTCCACACCAGCAATCCTGCTGGTGTCTCCTGCTCGTCACCGTCAGAATAAACTGTGGTCATACTTGATACAAATGCGTATGGTCCTTCATGAATTGTTTCGTAGCCTACAGCCGTGTCAATAAAACCATCACGAGCACTCCTTGATTTCATCCGTCAGCTCACCCCACATTCCTCATCGGTAGCCAGCCGACAGTCGACCATGAAGATGATTAACTGCGTCGCCGTAGGGATTGGCCCCGTCTTCACAGTATGCACAATGACCGCGATTCGGTGTCGATGTTGAAGAAGGAGATCCAACACAAGAGGGCGTATCCATTTCCAGCCGATGACATGGAGCTATACCTCACGAGACAGGCCGGTAGTTGGATGACAGTCAACGATCGCGCATTCCAGGACCTACGTAAAACCAGCACCTCAGTCCAGGCCAGAGCGGCGGTGCAAAGCCACACAAACTTGCACCCTTCGTGCCGCGTTGTAAGAGCGAGTTCGGTTTCCAGAGGACTGTCGTAACTTCGATGTCGACGTTCTCATTGAGCTTCCATGGGGAGGAACGACATCATACACACGCGTGTTCTATCGACTGTTTGCAACCTATGTATGTTACCGAGTCGTACTGAAGATGAGGTATCTTCGGAGAGTTGGAAATTTTGAAGCAAACGGTGCAAAGACAACGAGGTAAGGCACCATCACGGCTTTGTTAGCATTGCTTCACGAATACTATCCAGTTAACCGTGATTTTCAAACAGAAGAACCTTGAGAAACATCAGCATTGCTCGAAGGCCCGGCGACAGCCGTGCCACGAGAGCAAGGTGAGCTCTGATCAAAGTCGATTGCAACTGCGAGGTCTATGATAAGGTGCTCTCTTCCCCAAATGTGCTCTAAACTTACTAAGTATGTGTGTGCGCGTGTGTGGTCTTTTTGTTGCTACACCGGGCTGGTGCTTACGCACGAATGAACAGACGGTCTGGTGAATTGGCATTCGCACGGGCAATGCAGTGGCTATCGTCTGTGATCTTTCTCTTCTCAACCGCCCTCACTCCGGAAAAAGGATGTGTAGTCTTAGGAGAAGTGCGATAACATAATACTTCGAAGTATGTGTGTTATGTTATCGCACTTCTCCTCGTCGTGGTTGACAGTCGCAGGATGCGACGAACATTTGCACCGAAGATTTCCCGTGCCAACGCCTTGGGTGAGGCCCAACGCGAAATATCTTCTTCATACACTCGTCGATCCTTATTTTCTTCATTTTTAAACGTTTGAATATGTCTGACAAACTGGGATAATGATGAAGGCACAGTGCCGTTCGTTTAGCTTTGCTGATCCTGCTTAATGAGCACTTGCACCGCTAGGTCTGAACATGTTAAAAGGTCTAACATGTTCATGGTCTTGAGGCTGCTGGTCTCAGTGTGGAGCTTGTGCGGTGGAATATTGGCACGCGAACTGAGCAGGATATCTCGGTGAAAACGAGCGAAGACGCATCTCCGGGTGTTTTGCTAGGCTGCAAATGAAGTAATAACGGCAAAACAGGTTAGTCGATTTTTCTCGACATAGCAAATACCGGAGAATGTGCTCACCTTTACGCTACCGGGAAGATTTGGGTGGCCGATGCACACTGCCACCGTAAAAGTTGTCGGGTCTGAAAATGGCGAGACGGTGAGTGTGATAGTATGATCAACAGCATGCTTTCGAGGGCCTCGGCTTCGGATGCGACTCATTGGTATATGGTGATATGCCATATCACCATTGGGTAGCACAGTTTTGACGTATATCTGGGTGACGTCACGCACTTGGGCCAGCGTGAAACGCACGTGCTGCTTGAAAGGCCAGTTTGCTGTGATTTCGCGCGGCTCGGGCTTTGCGCTAGTGCTCGTAGCTGGCTCCTGAATGGACGCGTGCGCCATTGCTAGCCGTCGGTTTTGAGCACCAGCATTGCCCGTGTTCGAGTGGCTTATAGCTGCCTTCAGTAGCGCCGCAGGCCATGCATTGCGGACAACCGCCACGAACGCACGCTTTAAGCAATTCAGCGAGTTGATGTCGCCCAATAGCTCGCTCGGGAACCAAATTTCACTCTGGTCCTGACTATCCGAGAAGAGGAAGCGTAGTCGAGTAGCTTCCTGAACTATCCACCGAAGCGTATCAGTCGTCAGGAGGCTGTCAGTGGAGTCTTGAAGTGATCCAAGCACTACTCCAATGCGACCGAGCAAAATCAGCTACAGTAGTATAAACACAGTCAGAAAAAATAGCTGTAAATACGCCAGCAATCAAATTGGCAGAGCATGCTATACCTGTAGCAACTCGGTGCGCGGTGTTGAACCCAGAGCGAAAGCCTTGACGTAGACGCCCAAGGCAAGATCCAATATTTCTTGGCAATATTTTTGCAAGCCAGCGGATAACTGCAAACTAGCATATGCTTGTGCAGCTTCTTCTTTCGCCTTTCTGTCGCCAGTGTTACTGGTTGTGTGCGTGGAGCTCACACTTGGACTGGTACTCAGCATCGCTTCCATAGATACGTACGAGTGCGATGTCGGTGCTGGTGCTGTCGACGCGTCAGGAAATGAGTTTACGTGTTGACGCAGCCGCACCAAAGCCTCTGCCACCCTGAATGAAACGTCGAGTTTGTCCTGTGAACACGTGGAGCTGATGCGTTGGATCTAGGCATGTTAGCACATAAATATTAGTCATAAGCATGCAGAGGAATGTGTCCAATGTGCGACTCACCGCTTTGAGGTATGCTGTGATGTTTCCGTCTGCTGGTGGCAACCTCAAAACATCCATGGCGTTAGAAATTGCCAAGTTCATACTGTGCGACTCTTGCACTAAAGAGCTCTTGAGAAAAACAGGTTTGACTTTAATTTCGACTCGGTAGCCATCACTCCACCACTCAAAGGCTCTGGTTTTCCCAGTAATGCGCGACACAAGCTTGGAAGAAGCCGGTGGCGGCCATCGTGCTGACGAGATGCCTCTTGTTGCACTTGGTCCGTTAGTGCAACATCAACTTGCAACACCTTCGAGCACTTCTTGCCGATAATTTGCACTGTGCTAAAAGTTTCTTGTCCCAAAAGTCGGCGCACTTATTATCGCCGTCTTCGTCTGTAGTAAAATAATTAAACGAAGAGGAGGACACCGCTTTCAGCAAAAAGTCAACAATGTGCTGAACGGACCAGGCGCTGGAGAGGTCGCAATAAAGCAGCACAAGCAGCGTTCCGACGATCCCCGGTTTGATGTTATCTGCACTAGAGATGGCGTTACGCGTCAACCAGTTTAAATCTGCGTTGGAGATAACAAAGTCTGTCTTCGGGTCGAGCGTATATCGGCATACTAACAAACGCTGTAACGACTCCATCAGCACGCCACAAAACTGAGATGCACTTGTCGCGCCAGCACGTGGGAGCAAGTCAAAATGCGCCGTAATAGCGCGTTCTAGCGCTCGCTGGCTCCATCGTCCATTTCCAGCGTCTCTCGCCATAGCCAATTCACTTAGCCGCGCGATCGTACGTGATGCTTCAGCAGCCACGTCCACGTTAATATCTTCGAGAAGAGATAGCAAAACGCCGCTAGACATCATGCGTCGCGTATTCATTTCTACGACCTCAGGCGCCACATCAACCACAGCCTCATCAATCTGCGTCTTCACGACGGCGTGCTCCACCACGTCGCTCAGGAGCACCCGTGAAAATCCACGCAGACACCGCGCGACTTCAACCCGCACGGCCTCGGACGGATCGCTGCCAGCCATGCACAGCACACCGAACGCTTTTTCCGGCAGAAAAAGCGTCGTCGTCGCTGTTGACGACGGGAAGAAGTGGCTGTCTGCAACTTCCAGCTGCGGATGCAGCTCCGCCAGCGCCACTAGCACCTGCGCAGCCAGGCGCCTGATCTCCTCGCTCTGCGAGAAGAGCAGGAACGCCGCCAGGCGATCAAAGTGCTCCGCCGCCGTGTCCTCCCCGTCCGCCGACGCGAAGCAGCGGCCTGCGTCGTGCAGTCTCAAGTAGCCCCGGAGGCAGATGGCCTGCATGCCTGCGTCGTGGTCCTGCACGCAGGTCCGCAGCAGCGTCTCCACCTGCGCGTGCTTGTGGGTGCGCATCAAGCAGTCCACGACGATGCGCAGCATGTCCCGCCGCAGCTTAAAGTCCTCCCCGACGCTCATGCACTGCATGAGCTGCTCGCCCATGGCGTCCACCTGGATCATGGGCTCCACCACGGCCGCCTTGGCCGCCAGCAGCTGCCGCAGCCCGCGCACGATGGCGCCCACGACGATGGCGCCGCTGCCCGTGGCGTCCTTGGGCCCGTCCGCTCCCTGCGTCTCCGTCTGCGCCTGGTTCTGCTGCAGGAACGAGAACAGAAAGTCGATGGCCGCCGCCGTGCGGGCGCCCGGAGAGGCCGCGCACGCGCTGAAGCGCAGCAGCAGCCGCGCCTGCAGATGTGGGTCGGCGGTGCGCTGCAGCTCGGCTCGGACGGCGTCCAGCGTCGCCATCGGCTGCGGCTGCGGCTGCGGCTGTGGATCGAGGCAGGGGCGGCCAGACGAGGCCGCTTGGCGTCCAGCTCGGCGCTGGAGGCGGCCGCGTCCCACTCGCGCTCGCGCTTCACTTGGCTCATGACGGCCGGGACGACAGTCGGAGACTGAAGATGCGTCGTGTGTGCCACGTCAAATTGGGGTGGGTAGTGGTGTGGGACACACGAAATGAAGGAGGACCCTTTCCACTTCAACGCAACGGGCGGTGAATCACCGCCGGTGATGTATCAGAATGACACATTGACGCTAAACAAAGTATTTTCTTTATATTAAAATATAACTGATTTGCTATTCTCGCTGTATGATGCGGACGGCGGTGCGAGGCGTGGCAGGTGCGTGTAGTTGGCTTTGGCTGGTCAGATCGTGTCCTGGAAGGCATCATGCCTTGAAGCAGGTCTGTACGTTCTTCAGCATCTTCAGTCCGATCGGGTAGAGGTTTCGACCCCCACGACGCTAGCGTTCTTCGGCCCCACCAGACTCAAACGTCCTTCTTCATCTTCAGCGATGACGAGGAGGAACTCGAAATGCAGTCGACAACCACTGCAAGGGTGCAGAAACGAATGCACGCCAGTCCAGCTGCTCGTCTACTACGTAAGTATCCATCCAAGCCAAGCAGCATGACAAAAACCACACACACACTTAGATAAAGGTCGTGCAACGAGGCCTGCATCTTATTACCGTAGACCTCTCAGTTACAACCAGCATGACCAAAGCTCACCTTGCTCTCGTGGCGGGACTGTCATCTGATCTTCCAGCAATGCTGTCGTGTCTTTAGGAGAGTAGGTTCGAAAATCGCAGTTAATCATCCGTGAAGTGAAGCAACGACTACTAAACCGTGCTGGTGGTTCATTACCTTGTATGTGGATCGTTCAACGATACCAACGATCATCGTTGGTATTGTTGGCTCTGTTGTTTCCGCTGACTGCGTTTTGGCTTCAGCTTTTCCAACTCTGCGAATCAACGTCGTCAGTACTCGTCAGTATTGCCAACACAAATCGGTAGCAAATAGTCAAGAACACGCGGGTGTAGGATGTCGTACCTCCCTATTGAAGCTCAATGTCCGAAAGCCGAACTCGCTCGTTCCAACGCGGCACGAAGGGTACATTTTACACCGCCGCTCTGGTCTGGACTGAGTTCGGAGGTCATTGATTGACCTTCATCCAGCTCCCGGCCTGAGGTATATCATCGGCTGCAAACTGATACACCCTCTTCTATTGGATCGCCTCTTTTAGCATCGACATCGTATCGCGCTCGTTTTCATGGCCTGGTGCCGACTAGCCCAGCCAGCCAGCGGGTAATTAGCTGACTAACCAAGTCAGAATGAACTTGCTGTTCGGACTGTGGAATGTCGAGTGACGGTTCGTTTTCGCAGTCAACATTCCCGGCGACAAAACTACATGTAGCTCCAACGAAAGACCACACAAGCCGAATTCTAACACGCAAGCACAATGAACTCGTGTCTTTTGGTGAATTATCATTCATCGATTATACCTCGTCCATTGTTTGTCGTCCGAAAAAAGGCTACCCGAAGGTGTACCCTTGCAGTGTCGCTCGAGGCGCGATGGCGCAGGTATTAATCTCGAAAGACTCGGCGTGATCGGCCATTTGCGCGACGGCGCAGCAGCTGCAGCAAATGGAGCTCAGAAGGTCTTCCACCAGCGACCCGGGAATGGAGAACAGGTAGCGCATCCGGAATCGGATGCGGATCGAGAAGAGCAGCGCCAGGACGCCCGTGATCACAGCGAGCGTGCTCACCACGTCAATGTCGGTGGCGGCAGCAATGACAACCAGCGCGTAGACGGACAGGTACCCGGTGAGCACGACAAAAAGTTGGCGATCCCCAGACGCGCACAGATCTGCGCCATCGAAATTCCGGGGCACACAAACGACATGAAGGCTGGAAAAACAGTTGCAGACATCGCTCCTGTTAAGCTCTCCCCATTCAAAATGGTGTAGAAATCTCGCTGTATAGCTCACCATTCGGGATGCACGTCGAGTAGCAGGCAAAGAGCGGACTCTTCCACTTGCCCACGACGAGGCCATTGTGGTCGACGCCCTCCGCTGCAGGCGTCGGTGCCATGGGCACGTTGGGATCGACGTTGGCCTTGCTGGACATTTGTTTTAATGTTGCTTTATGGGTCGATCGCTACGCTGCACACGGACACAATCCTCGAATGTGTGGTGCAGCATGAGGCGGTGCATCCAGATCTTCCAGCACTGGCGACGCTTCATGTAGTCGCATCGGATCCGTTGGTCAGCGTCCTTTCAACGTCTTCACAGCCTTCGTCACGAAGGGTTCGTGGCTAGTAACGTAAGGGGATCCAAGTCGCTTCCTCGTCGACAGCGCCGGTGTTAATTGCGTGGTGGCGGTGGGCACCACAACTTGGTCCAAAGGGAAGCCCACGCATCCACTCTCGTCGTTGCTGCATTCGGACCCGTCGATACTGTCGTCAATGTAAACTTCTACGCTGGGGTTCATAGCTAAGGAGCGGTCTTCGAGGCTGGTGTTGGTCTGACACGGACTGTGCACGTCTAGCGCCGTGAGGTCCAGCGAACCGAAGTTTCGTTCATGTTGTGAAATTATGGCAAGGAAGAGGTGACAGGATGAAGAGAGAGCTCGGCCTGCTTTTCATTCGACGCTGACTCTGTCGGGTTGATTTCAAGCTTCTTCCTCGGCACTGCCCTCCACTCGCTTGTAACTTGGAAACTGGACAGCGAGACCGACTCGATTCGATTGACAGAAGAGCACTCTGCACACGTGGACGGCATTCGGTTTTTAACTCCTGAACTCGTGCTCGGACAAATCTCCGTCTTGTTTCTAGCTGCTGCAAGTTGAACAAATGGCTCACTCGCTGGCTTCTGGTCGATGATTGCACAATAGACGGAGCAGGGCGGGAAGCCTGTGACTGTCACAGGCACGGTGAATCTCGACGTTGAACTTGGCCCAAACACATCGATGCACCTGCATTACATCTCGGAAAAATGGCCTACCGGTACGTGGCTTCCCGGCGATCGCGTTCCTACACGAAGACAGGCAGACGTGTTGAGGCTCAACACGTGCTAAGACAGACAAGGCGGTGATAATTTATCACTGATAAATCCTTCAGCTGTACGCTTTGGATAGCGGAGCTTTGGATAGCCATTATGCTGAAGCCTGGTCTGGTTTCAGCAGACCAGGCTTCAGCATAATGGCAAAAAATCATTAGAGAACAACTGTTCATGAAAATTCTCGGAGCATGAGTCTTTGATTGGACGATAGCATTTGCGTTGATTTTTTTGGGCGTCTCAGGGGAATTTGCGAGTGCATTTGCTATTTGGTACCACGTTTCAGAAATAATGGGTAATCGGTACGAAAAAGGCTGATTGCAAAGGTTTGACAAGCCCACTGCTTTAAAAACGTCGTTCAGTTAAAGCAGTGGGAACGGCATCAGGCTGAGGAGGACTGAGAGCGCAGAGGCTGCCGAACCAGAAGCACGATGCCATCGCGTACTTCGATCTACACGGTTTACCCTTCTCACTCGTTGGAGCAAGGCTTTTGAATAAGTCAGCTATATCCATGTTTTATCTGGATATTTTGTTTGGTTCAGACCATGATATTATGGAAATTACAGTTCTCTATTATTGCATTAACCGCGAGCGAGCTCCTGACGACGGTGAGCCGATGCCTCAGGAGTGGAAAAAATACACTCGTGAGGCCTCGGCTATTACTCAGCAGCAACCCCATCTCTACTGTAGATATGAAGGGTTTAATTAAGCGTTTGGGAAATCAATTAGACCTAACTTAGTCGTTTAGAAGAAGCGTTCGCATTCGTTGAATGTAGAGATTGAGAAGTGTGGAGGTCAAACTAAGGCGCTTGAGGCTTGAAACCAAACGATCGAGCCGCGATGGCTGCGCGACAACCTTTCTCCCTACCGGTATATTCAATATGAATGACAACGCTGTTAATTGTAGAATACTTCGAAGTAACTATTTTCCTTAAACGTGCTCTTTACCGACCACCATGTACGCCCAATGCCTTCGTCGCTTGCAGACAAGTTCGGCAGTGAAAGGCGCAGATAGTTGCCGAGAAAGAAGGAGCCAAATTATAATAACGAAGCAATGGAGTCTTGATTGACACAATGGAGCCTTGATTGAAGCCCTTCAATCAAAACAGATTCCGACGCATGTATTCCCGATAAATACACCCGTTTAGTCGGCTTGGCCAACTCTAGCACAACAAGCTTCCGAATCACGACATTGCGGTGTCGTGTTCCCAGCTCCTCGATACCCTGCGGCTCCTAAAAGCTTTTTCTTAAAGCGTATCCGGTAGAGACGCGTAGATCCACGTTTTACGTGATGCTTCTTGGCTTGCAGTTTGCGATCTCTTGGGCTTGCTTTTAGCATGCAGAGTCTGCTTCTCTGCACTTCGAGCTTAATGGCGCCTAGGTGGCATCAATCAATTAATGGAATTTTCAACAGTGTTCTCATAAACGCACATACCTGAAGCCGCGGCCCCAGTGAATTTTTTTTTTGATTGGGGCTTACTATTTGTATTTGTTTGCTTATTCGCAACCCCATCTCTTTAGGACACCGAACGGTGATAAAAAATAATACGTAACCATGTCGCGGGTGAACTCACATCGCGTTAATGGATTCCACCAATCCGAATATCTATAGATGTCTTGACGAACCGTTTTAATGTTCATGGCGATAACTTTGCGATGACAACAATCTTGTAACAGCAGTGTGCATCCTCCACAGAAAAATCAGCACATCAAGAAGGTGGTAGGGTACAGCAACATTCTCCATCCCGAAGTGACAACGGCTTGAAGCCATGGTGCCACAGAGATAGCCACGTTGGGGGTGCCACACTGTGGCCCAAGAGATACAGAGATAGTGTAGACACATCGGGGACAACGTCGGACAAGAAAAGAAACAGTGCACTAGCGTTTCAAAAAGCCACACATCAGCCTCCTCTAAACGCTTCAGTATGTAACCGGGTCCGCCTTATGGATCAGGCTTCATACCGGTACTGCTATTGACCTTCATGCCAACGGGTTTGAGGTCAACGGATTGATCCATTCGACCAATCCGCCTCAAAAACCAAAAAGATGCATGACCAATCATGGGTCATGCTCAATGAAAGGTCATGTGCCCAGTTGCCTTTCACTTTGGAATTGGTCAAGTAACGACAACATCGAGAGGAAAGCAGTCCCATGGACAATGACGAAGATATGCCGATGGAGCCCAGCTCGCCCGCGGTACGCAGCCCTTGGATGGTCCCCGACAGGTCTCCGACAGACTAACTGATTATAATCCTTTTGCCGTTTAGGATGCGGAAATGAAACCCGTGGCCGACAAGAGTGTGGCTGAGAAAATGGACGAGAAGGTGTTTGAGCTATTGCGGGGAAAGTTTTCCGGTGTTGGTGAGATGAAGACGCTCGGCTATACAGCTGAAGACGTAATGAATATCAAGGCTCCAAACGTGGCACTCAGTCTCTTGATTCAAAAGACGTATCCGTCGGTCCCCCGTTCTGCTGCGGATGAGGTCGTCGAGACATTGGCAGAGCTAGTCACGAGCGCGTGGGCTACCAAGACAGTGTCTCCTGCTAAAGGAGTTGAGCTCGAACTGTACCAGCGACTTGAGTATGCGTTTACTCGGCTTCCCTACTATGGTGACGCGGGCAATGAATTTCGCGACTATTTAAACCGGTGCTGGACGGCATACAGCAAGAACCCTGAGCTGTACAAGGCGCCATACGTGGCAATAGTGCAGAGCTCTGGCTTTGGGAAGAGTCGGCTGCTTCGGCAGCTCGCCCAGGAAACAAGCCAGAAACCGAATGGGTCGCTGCGCGTGCTGTACACATGCACGCGTCTTCAAGAATCGAGTGGGTTCCCTGTGGCAACGACTGCTCTGCGTGAATGGCTCTTTGCTAGCGACCAAAGCGAGATCAGCATGGCGGGGCACCTGGAAGCGATATACTACTATGCTCTGCAGAATTGGTCAAACATCGGGCGAAAGTGGCTCGACCTTTTCACAGTGCCCGAATTCGATAGGAAGTAACACGTAACCTGGCAAACCTTGAAAAACGTTTAAAAGATTTGGTGAAGCCAAAGTCATCGGCCCAAAGACTCGTGGTTTTGGCTATAGACGAAGCCCGAGCCCTTCTCCTGCTCAACAATGGAGGGGTGAACTACTTTCGGTTGCTGCGCAAAGCTCTAAAAATTGCAAACGAGAATATCCAGAAGTGGGACGATTATGGTGGAATTTTCGCGGTCTTGGTGGATACGAACTCGACGGTCTCCGATTTGACACCTCCGTTAACGAATGATAATTCTTCTCGAATTGATGAAGCAGATCACACGTATGCGTTGTTTCCGCCGTTCGTGCTTGCTCACACTATGGATATTTATTGGCGACAGAAATTCGAGACAGATGCACTGTCCGCATACAAGGTTGCTGTGATGCAGACCACCAAGGGGAACGCTTTTGATGACGTTGTGTCGATGGGTCGTCCTATGTGGAAAAGCACGTTTAACGCATCGATGGAGAAATACAACAACGAATTTACAGCAACGAACACAGTTCTTAACCTCGCAGCACGGAAGTTGTTACTGGGGAAGCCTCCAAGGAAAGAGGAGAGCTACAATGAGTCGACATTGTTTGGCGTCGCGTCGATGATGTGCCGGCTGGGACTGCGCCCGTATGCGAGGTCTGCTCTGGCATCTCGGCTTGTTGCAGATTTCATGGCGATACTTGCGTACGTAAAGCATGAAAATGACGGCCAGCTGACTAGCTATACGTCGGACCCGGTGTTGGCCTTAGGTGCAGCAAGGGTGTGGTATAATTTGGACGCTGGTTTGCCGAAGCACATCCTGCCTCAACTCAAGAAGCTACTTCTGAATGAAACGCTTGACACAGGTGGTGTTGGCGAGGTCATTGCTCGCATCACATTGCTGTTAGCGGTGGACACGTGCGTGGTGGAAGAGTCCGGTAGGCAAACGCACAGGGATTGCAAGTTCAAGGGTCAATTCGTGAGTGTTCAGTTGTTCATGAAGGCAATGGTCGGTTTTGCGCCGGCTGTGAAGATGGAAAGGCAAGCAGATGCAGACAAAAATACAAAGACCGCTTTCAACAAGTGGAGGGCTCAATGGAAGGGCTGGCAAATGGGATTTTGCCACTTTGTACAGTTGGTCCTTGAGCCTACGGAGGAGACACTATGGATTTTACTGGGACGTCGGGCCGCGGGTGTGCTTCCACGCAACCAGAACGGCGCAGATCTGGTGATCCCAATGTTTTCTGGCTCAAAAGTGTCGTTCATTTTGGTACAAGTGAAGAATGTGTCAGGCCATGACAGTAGTTTTCCTGGATCGGCGACGACGAAATTGCACCCTTCCTTTGTTTTTCGCCTGAAAACCCGCTGAGCAAGAAGTCCCCCTCGATGTGATTCGTGTGTATATGAGTCTACGAGAGGCTGAGGAACGGTTCATCCGGTCCGAGACGGTAACAGAGGATGCAGCGACGGATAATACTGTAACTGCGTTCACGTTATGTATTCGATCGATGCGCATTGGGGTCCTTCAGAGGAATACGAGGAGAACAGTGGGGCTTCCGATTTTACCTCAGACTGAGGCTGTGGTGAAAGCATTGAATGAAATGGCATCGCCTCTGTGGGATCCTGTGGCCCTTGCTCGTGGCGATTTGAGCCATCGTGAATCCGAGGAGAAACACAGCAATGAAGCGCACTTGTCGAAAGTGATGCCAGACGACAAAGCTTTGGAGATTACGCGCATGGCGCTTCTGCATGATACGCTTGGAGGCTATGTCAAGGAGAAGCAAGCGGCATCGACTGGTAGGGCTGGTGTATCAGTTTTAAGCAGTCGAAAGCAGCCATCGACCGGCAAGCGGCCAGCACAAGGTTCTGATCGCAGGTTTACACGCAGTAAACGTTAGGACGCTACTACAAGGGAGGCACGAGCGAAACTTGCCCAGCTGTACAGCATAACTATTTACTTGCCTGAATGCGTGGTAGGATAATTCTTTTGCAGACGCGTCGCGGTTTGGAAGCTTTTCTGTTCGAGGTGGCCAAGTCGACTGCTGTGTGTTCCGTGAAGTACATTTGCGTCGGAATCCGTTTTGACTGAAGGGCTCCATTCAATACAAGGTTTCGTCGCCTTCACTGTCGAACTTGCCTGCAAGCGATGAAGGCAGTAGGTTTCAGGAAATTAGTTATCTACAATTAGCAGAAAACAATTAAACGTTAGCCTTGCCAATTTCATTTTGCCACGCCTTACTTTGACTTCCTCACTTCTCAATCAGCACTCCTCACAACAAGTTCGCATTCACATCCAATGAATGTAATTGCGAACTTACTGACACGAATGTGAGGCAATAAAGAGGCTTTGATAGCCTGTGCTTAATCATTCATGGCTTCGTTTACGAGTAACATCCCGTGTCGGATGAATGGCGTGGCTTCCAGTATCCATCTGGTTACATGTCCTCTCCATTTTGTAGTGAAATAGGGCGGAGTTTTACTGGTAGTGCTACGGATACGTAGTATGGACAGCCCAACAGGGATTAATTCGAGGCGTTCATGTATGTGGTCCACTCCATCGCTAGGTACGACTTCAATACAAAGTCTAAATGAAACCGTTTATAAATTTGGAATATCGTATAAAATCCGCAGGTTAACAAAATGCTATAGTTTCTTTTATCAATTTGCACATGTGGCTTAAATGGTTAGGTTAAGCCCAAGGCACAAAGTCGGTCGGTTACACTAGCAAGTTGCAGTTACAGCAGTTGGGAGAATTGTGTCATGTGCTCGGCGGCCTGGGCAGTGCAGGGCGATCCGGCACCTCGAGTATGCATGCGTCGAGCATGCATGACTGCTGCGCACTGCAGTCCAGTGGCGATGAAAAGATTGTGGCGGGCCTCCAGCCAGTGGTGGCACTTGCTCGTGCACGTGTCTACGAGAGCTGCCACCGCACGGCATGTCACCGGAACATTTTCTACTACATGCTACGCTGAACGTGCAGCAGCAGAGTAGAAGAAAATAGACGTTTGGCACTTTGACTCTAGAAACCCGTTTAACACGTATACGGTGGCGTGTTGTTGTTGGCTGTGCACATACGCACGTGGTGCACCCGGCACGGCCACCTTGGCGCGCGTGAGCCAAGCTGGAACTCTCCACAGCAGCAAACCTTGAAGGACGGGTGGCTGTTGTATGAGAACGCGTAATAAGTAGATTTGAAGCATTCAGCAAGTTGGAGCCCACCACAGCAGTGAAGTATGGCCCTAAAGGGCGGGTGGCTGCTGCGGTAGCTCCACTCGCTGTTGCGTGAGCTAGAGAAGAAGTGATAAGTAGATTTGAAGCATTCAGCAAGTTGGAGCCCACCACAGCAGTGAAGTATGGCCCTAAAGGGCGGGTGGCTGCTGCGGTAGCTCCACTCGCTGTTGCGTGAGCTAGAGAAGAAGTGATAAGTAGATTTGAAGCATTCAGCAAGTTGGAGCCCACCAAAATCAGTGAAGTATGGCCCTAAAGGGCGGGTGGCTGCTGCGGTAGCTCCACTCGCTGTTGCGTGAGCTAGAGAAGAAGTGATAAGTAGATTTGAAGCATTCAGCAAGTTGGAGCCCACCACAGCAGTGAAGTATGGCCCTAAAGGGCGGGTGGCTGCTGCGGTAGCTCCACTCGCTGTTGCGTGAGCTAGAGAAGAAGTGATAAGTAGATTTGAAGCATTCAGCAAGTTGGAGCCCACCAAAATCAGTGAAGTATGGCCCTAAAGGGCGGGTGGCCGCTGCGGTAGCTCCACTCGCTATTGCGTGAGTTAGAGAAGAAGTGATAAGTAGATTTGAAGAATTTAGCAAGTTGGAGCCCACCACATCAATATGATGATAGCGACGGTGGGTGGAGATAGCGGGGTGGCGGTGACTGTTGCTGACGTGAAATAGCAGGCGAGGCGGTGGAGGTGGACTGTTACCTGGAACTCGGTGGGGGAGAGCGTCAAGACGGAGGGTCGCTTTCGCCGACAAGTGGGAGCCGCTGGGGTTAATGTGGAGTGAAGTTCGCTTTAGCTGCAGAACCAAATATGAGACGAGCTGCTGCTCGTCTCTAACGCAGCTCCCAGTTCCAACTTCCTGTTTCAGGTCCACGAACCCGACTGGCGTAAACTGACAATCTGGGAGTGTGTATGGTATTAGTTGGTTGGTGAGTAAGACCAAAGCAGCGGTTGCAAAGCAGTCAGATTTGGTTTAAATGTTGCTGGATTGCTTCAACAGATAGTTGGTGAGGTTG
This sequence comes from Phytophthora constricta, assembly GCA_011947335.1. Classification (NCBI taxonomy): domain Eukaryota; phylum Oomycota; class Peronosporomycetes; order Peronosporales; family Peronosporaceae; genus Phytophthora; species Phytophthora constricta. The sequence goes on from JAAVTI010000198.1 coordinate 165,899, forward strand.
CCATGGGGCGATATGGGCAGAGCACGCTGGATGGATATGTGCGGATATCAGCTGAGGCTACGTTGGATGGAGCAAGTGCAGTTTCGGCAGTCAATGATTTCGCTGTCATCGAAGACAACATCGGTGAACTGGAACTGAGCGAATGGACGGAAGAAAAGTGTGCTTGCGTGCAAGATTGTAAAGAAACTTGTCGAAATCGCTTACGCCGAATTGAGTGTTCATTGGAGACGTGTGGTAACACTAGATGGTGTTTTAATCGACTCTGGAGCGGCTACAAGATATTTCGTGCTGAATTTGAGATACGACCAGCGCCGGGAAAAGGCCTTGGTGCGTTTGCCGTGAAATTGATACCGAAATGGTCACTTGTGAGGAGTATGTAGGTGAAATTATCGACGAAAAGGAAAAGCAAAGACGCCAATGCTCTCGTCCAAGTATGTACTTAATGAAATATGGATCCGACATGTACATTGATGCTTTGCAGTTTGGAAATGCATCGCGCATTTTTAATCACAGCTGTGGTCCAAACTGCATTGCTGAGGAGTGGACAGTGTGCGGTGTTTATCGCATCGGAATTGTATCTGAACAGAAGATTGAAGTTGATGAAGAGATAACGTTTGCTTATGGGAAACACTTTGATCTCGAGAAGTGCGTATACGAGGTGTGCATAGTGAGAAAACTGCCTCAAAGTGGTGCTATGTAGTGAGCGTTCCGAAGTGTGTTGGGTCGCCTGCTCTTCTAGTCTCAAGAATTACGAGTACGGTGATGACAGCGACGCGTTCGATTAAACAACGGAACTTCAATTCACCAAGAAATTGCACGTTTTAAGCTGCTCAAAGTCGGCGCGATTAAGCTGAACCGGTGACACAGAACTAACTTTTCCGCAGACATGGTTTCGTTGCTCCTAAGCTCGGGCGGGGTGCGTTTCCGTGTCAGCCTTGTCTTCGCCAAGGCCTGCCACGATGTTGGCTTGGGCGTTGAAGTTTTGCAAGTTGCCGCCAAAACGCTAAGAAATAGCCATGTACGTTGTAAGCTTCGTAAATACAGTTGTTTGGGACATCGGTTGCTCGCGTCTCAACCTTCATTTACCTTGACAAACATAGTGTTGTGCTGACATTCAACGCGTATAGGACGACATAAATTGCAGCCCTCCTTCAACTCGGACACCAGTCGGCGTTCCTCGCCTGAGAATTGGTAGGTCAGAGCTACACCAGCCGACGTATCCAGGGCGCAGTGGCCAATATCGCTGGCATCCATTTCCACCAGTACGTCAGGCTCAGGAGAGAATTCAAAAACTCAAGAGAGACGCCATTAAGTGCTGAGGTATGTATGCAGAGATCGCCACCACCAAAGCAGATCGAGCCGCATGTCATTTGAAACTGAAATGCGCTGAAAGCGATTGAGCCGAGACTCCTGGCGACGGAACCGCTAAAAACGGACGTGCTGAACGAATGCACGTCGCAACAAGTCGTAGGCGCCCTAGCAAAGAACGGTAGTCCTTGCGGGAAAGCTCGCGAGAGTGATAGGCTGAAGCAACCTGGTGACGTGCCTTATGCACCTTGATGTCGGACATGGAGACACGCCCACGCACAGCGTCGAACGTAAGGCCAAGAACAGTTCGTGTAGTGCCCCAAGATGAGAATCTATCCTCATTTACAGCATCGTTGCCCAGGATTGCCGTCATGGCGAATCGAAGAGATCGCTCCATGTCGGTGCAATTGGATCCTGCATCGTGGGCCACATTTACGTGGTCATCCACCCAGTGATAGTTGAAGAAGCCAGCAAGGCTACCTGCGTTGGCATGGCGACCGTGAACATGGGCGATAGTACCTCCAAATAGCTCGTAGACTACTGGAGCCTGTCCAGCCGAAAGGTGCTGACAATTCGATTACCAGCGCGTTCTCACGGGGGTATGGCCGGCGAACAGGTGTACACATTCGCTATGAACGCTCACATTCCGAAAGGCCGATGCCACGTCACAGGCCATCAGCTTGATGGGGTATCCGGGTCTGCGCGTTTAAGACGATGAACTTCCTTGGCGATAGTGTCGCAGTTGTGATACTCTACGGGAGGAACACACGCTTGATAGGTTATGTCATTGACTGACGCGCCTTCGGGAAATGACAAGTCATGTATGATTCGCCCGCTCGTGTGGGGATCTCCACCCGCTTTGTCCACAACGTCAAAAGGCTAATGAACACCTCTGGCCAAATGTCTAGGATGTCAAGGTCGAGGACAAGACAGCGGCCGTGGTTTGGGGGCGGACGTGATTGTCTTGGCAGAGATCCGGAGAGCTGAATGCGAGCTCCTTCGTCTGCCACCTGCTGCTGGCGCTGTAGCTGCGGGTAGTCTGCACACAGATTACCAACGACAGCGGGCACAATGTTTTTATTGGGGCGGTATAATCCTCGACGGTTTGGTCACGCAAGAGCTCGACGAACGCAGGAAATAGCATTCGCGTACGGCGAATAAACGTAGGCAGCACTGATTTGAGGGGTGAGTTGAGCATAAACATTGCAGTTGGGCCGGTGCCCTCACTGAGCGGAAATCCTGATTGTGGTAGCTATAATTCGTGTCGGTTCAACTCACACTCTAAAGCGTTGGTCTGTAGCTCATGTAAGCAGGCCTTTCGAGCAGCCGCGTTTCCTAACAGGCTGGCAAATTTCCATTGTGTAACAACCGCACGAGTAGATGAGCTCCGCAGTAGCGGCGCAGAGCAGTCCGCACCTGCGGCGCCAGCGGACATGTCAAGCGTCACGGTCTCGCCCCCAGGTAAACCGACCGTGGCGTGCGGTGGCCGCGCGATGTCTCGGCGCGCGTGTAGATCTGGGCCGAGTGGAGACGGCTGGACGCAGCCTTCAGCTGGTGCAACGGCATCGCGTAGGAAGCGCGTGGCTGTATGGTCGTAGGCTTTGATGTTGACTGTACGGCCGTCTGTGTAGCGCAGGCTGTATGGCCGTAGGCTTCGGCTGTATAGCCTGATCTGGTGGAGCGGACTGTCTCGCATGAGCGTCGGGTGGTACGCTTGACAGGGCGATGGGCGACGCGCAGATGAGAATGGGACTCATGTGTGCGGGGAAGGTTGGAGCTGTTTTTTTGCTACTTTATCCCGCCTGGTAAACCGGAGTGACGATGAGTCAGCAGCACCCCGGCCCCATCGCTAGGTGCCGCCCCGCGACGCACACGACGGTCATCATAGTCGCGAGCACGATGGTCGGAGTCGCGTCGCCCAGCAACGCGTCGGTCACGGTCACGACGCTCGCGCTCGAAACTTTGGCGTTCACGGCGGTAATCATTGTCCACCCACTACTTCAGACGTCGTGGGACAGGCTCGCGCCAGCGGTGAACTCGTTGAGGATGCCCGCAACTGTCGCGCGTGCCCCCGAACACTCAACACCACCGAGGTTCCTGAGGCAAGGCTCCTGCCCGAAGCGGTTGGTAGGGATAATGGCGCGAATATCCTCCGGGACGCCCTTGTCCCGAGACGATGAGTCAGCCGCGTCTCGACCATTGCGTGAACGCCGCGAGTCGAAGACGTCCGACGAGGTCTGGTGAAGGGCATTCACCAAAGCCAACGACCACTCATTTCCAAAATAGTCGATGCCGTCGACTACACGGCAGAAGGTGAACCACCATGATGGTTCATCAGATTGAAGGCAGCCGAGCGCTGCCCCGATCCACTTGTTCGCATACATAAGCGTCAGGCGTACGCGGGCACTGGACTGTCCCGGGTCAGCCTTCTTGTTGCAAGAGACAAATGCCTGCAGGCGGTCAACAAGTTGCATCATGTGGAGAAACCACAGCTCATGGCCCATCACGACCAGGCCATGGATACCATCAGGAATTTCATCATAGGCGGAACAAGCGAGGATCGGTCCTTGGAAGAGTGGCTGCCGGTGAGAAATCGCTAGCGAAATTGGTATTGGATGATCCCGCCTCCAGGAGGGCGAACTCGCTCTCAGCACGAAAGTCCAAAATTGTTAGCCCTCGAGCACCCAAACTGCCGCTGACGACAGCCATCAACACCGCCGGTGACGTCCTGAAGCACACACACTCTGCCTCGCGTAGTTTTAGAACAAAATACCTTGCAGGCATTGCATTACCGTTGGGTCCCACGAAGTCCTTGAACATACGACCTGCCGCTAGTGCATGCGCTTGCGGAGGTTGGTAGTCTCCCTTGGCTTTCTTGGAATCCGGCGGAAAGCTGGCACTGGAAAGGTGGCGCAAGCTGTCGCAGAGAAGCTCGCCACGCGAATTTGGTAGTGTCAGTACACCGGAGAGAGCGCGGGACTCGAGCGGCTTCACCCTTCAAGCGGCGGATTTCGTCACGGAGCAGCTGCAGCTCGCGTAAGAACGCCGACGTCGTGCATCCTGACGTCGGCGACGGTGTCGACGAGAGCGCACTTGGAGCTGATGAGAGGGCGACTCCGGAATCGGGGCTGGTGCGCCAGGAGCACGTGGCTGGAATGTAGCCATGAATTAATTCAGGTCGAAAACGTCTCGCAGGGTGGCGCTGGACGCCGCAGTCGAGGTTGGTGCTCAGCAGCTAATGGACCGGTATTTCCAGCAGGTGCACGTGAGGACGGGATTCCATCGGCCGATTGGCCATCTGAGGCTTGAGGCTCACCACACTTGCCGCGTGGGTGACGGCACCCGCGGTTTCGTCCGTGGACGGGGCCTGTTCAAAAGCTGAAGCAGCTGTCGCACTGGAGCAGCTATGGTGCTTGGGGCCGACGGAGCACTTGAGCTCGATGCCTCTTCGGCAGGATGTACGCCTGCGCTCTTTGCCGTGGTGGCATGTCTCGCGTTAGCCGCTTCTTACAATTGGGCGCTTCACTCGGGGCGTCAATCCGCGCTTGCTTCCTCTTGGTGGTATGCCTGGTGGGGCGCCCGAGTGGGACTGCCGACGCTCGTGGAGACGAGGCGGCGGGGAGCGTAACATCTGACGTCACGTCAGCCGCCATGTCGACGATCCGTAGGGTCGATGGTTCAGCGGTGACGGTAGGGTTGGAGTCGGACGGCGTGGGTGCGTTGTTGGAGCTCATGGCTGGAATCCCTCAAAAACTATTTTGCTGCTGCTCAAATTGCAAATGAACGGTTGGCAGGGGCTGCCAGGCTGGTGCCTTGTGAGGTAGAAAACACCATTTCCGGTGTTCCACCTCAAATGCACCTGGGTGAAACTCATGTAGAATCCGCGGAGGGTGACAGAGATCTTCCCATCCAAGTATGCCATTGAATTAACAGTTTCAGAGGCACAAAGGTTGCGGTGGCCTCTAACGGCCAACGTGCTGTCTTGGCGTTGTATGCGTCCACAACTAACCACAGAGCACAGCTGTTAAAAATAGTGGCGCGAATGTACGCGATTCGACAGAGCTCAAGCGCTCCATTTATTCACTGATGATGATTAATCTCCGACATGATGTCGAATTGGGGCTAATCGATCCCATACTGTTATGTGGGAAGCTGCGCCCGGAACGCCCGCCTTTCGCAACGAAGGCAACAGCTACCGCGGCCTTGTACACGCACTATGATGCAGCGAGAAACATATCTACGGGGAAAACTATAACATCGTCCTTTTGGGCGGGTCCACACGAACTCAGGTCCATGGCTCAATATCTCAGAGAGCCCATCATTGTTTCGATGTGGACGCATCCAACGATGCGCATGCACAAAGATATGTCTACCGGCAACATCGGATGGCGAGCGGCAAAGATCACGAAAGCGGCTACGTGTAGGCGATTAACGACAGAGACGCAGTGAGTTACTTGACAACGTGTTGGAGGCTGCACGTTATCCCGACCTTCCTAGTGCTATACCATCACGAACGTCATTTCTACGGGGTCAGCCACGGAGAGATTTTCTTAAAATGGCGAGCCGAAGGTGATACAGTTTTGCCGACAACATTTCTGACACATACGACTTGATAGACACTGTGAACAAGGTGACGAAGAAAACAGCAGATACATATTTGCAAACCATTAATAAACTGGCGGACTTGGACGAAGTAAATGCCCTCGTGATAAAGCGTATGGAAATGCGAGTCCGGCTTGACTTGGTACACGCGAGACTACGGTTGTCACTATTGGACAGACGTGATGTCAATATTTACTGGGACGAAGCGATACTGACCGAGGAAATCCACATACACACGGCCTACGCGATCGACCCGTATGTTGCAAACTCGCAAACGGATGCCGTTGATGAAGATGCTGCAGAACGGCTACCACTAAGGCATGCCCGCCTAGCCACCGGAGGAATGGTAATGAACACGTATTTCGGGATCCTGAGGGAGACAGAGGTGGAGCCGATTGCTGAAGTGGACCAACCACTACATGCCTTAGTAGCGGCGGCTAACAGAAGGGCATTTGAGCACTGGTGTAATCTGATTAGAGCGACTCTGCAGATACCGCCGACAAAACGAAGGAATTCGAAACCGGCGGACATCATGGATTGGTTACTATTATCCTCTCAAGCACTACGGCACTTATTTGCATTCTTGCCTTATCGGAACATGAGGCAAAACTGTGGCCCATTGATTCACTGATAAAATGGGGCGCGCAGGAGGTTTTCCGGGAACAGGTCGGGGCTTTACGCAGGATAGCAGCCTACGAACAATTGCCTCCAGACACTAAAACGTTTTGCCGAAAGTGGCTGGAGGACAGCACGGATACATCTATAAACATACTCACGGCACAAACGCGTGCGCGATCTACAGAAAAATGGCTGCAGCTGGAACAGTGGGGTGACCACGGAGATACTGTCGCGCAAGGCCAGAGGAGCTTACGGAGAAGGAATGGTGTCTGCTACATGTCATTCCATACACAGTCACCGATTGGGCTAACACACCAATGGGAAGAACACCCAACGGCGCAAGGGCAATATGGTACGCGGAATTCTCGTTTCTAAGATCACTGTGCCATGTCATTAGGGACCGGAAGGATTGGAGTGCTGACGCCGGCAGCTTTTTTCCTTACCGTAATTTACTACAAAGAACATTCCTGGAACCTTCTTTCGGACCAGCTGCTATTTTGGCGACACAACCTCTCGACCACCTGAGAGCGAATGCAACGCCTTTGCAATATTAGGGTAGTTTTAGAATCGCTCAACCGCTGAGTTCTAACAGCTGTTGGTTTCAACGACGCAACCTCTCGACCGCCTTATTCTTTTGGATCTGAGGGCGTTTCGGGACCGCTCGTTCAAACTAATATTGATGAAAGCAATAGAACATCACGCCGGCAGATTTTTAGTTCGGACCAGCGCGACGTGGCGTCTCATCATTGGTCGAAAATCAATGTCACCCACCCACCTTCATGTCCGCTTAAGTACCCTTCTTCCTCATTCCAGAATCTGCCGACTCGAGGAAAGATGGTGAAACTCTTCTGTGCGATCGCTGGCGTGGCCGGCAGCGCGTTCGAGGTGGACATCGACGAGGCTGCTTCGGTGTCCGCGTTGAAGAAGGCGATCAAGGCGGAGAAGATGTACGAGTTTCCTGCGGACGAGCTGCAGCTCTTCCTGGCGAAGAAAGACGAGGGCCGCGGCGCGGCTGTCGAGCCTCACAGAAGATGTGAAGAAGCTGAAGAAGGGCGAGAAGACTGCTGTCGTCGAATCTCTAACGCAAGAAGACAAGGAGCTGCAGGGGGGATCCGATTTCTGAGTACCTGGAAGGTATGGACGCTCCGAAAGTGAAACAGATTCACGTGCTGGTGGTGGCTCCGGATAGGGGTGGTGGCTCAGCGAGGCCTCCAAGCTCGATCAACTCAGCGAAAAGTTCGACACACTGAACGACAAACTGGACAAAACTGTGCTGGGAAAGCGCAAGGTTTGCCATTCGAACGCGAGTTCGAGTCTTTTGGACGATTTACATGTTCGGGTGCAAGCTTCCCGCCCAGTTCCCTTCGAGACTGAGAAGCATATTGAACCGTTCACGTGGGAAGACATAGTCGATGAACGTGGTCAGAAAATCAAGCTCACCGAGGAACAGCAACGTCAACGATATCGTGAGTACGTGGAAGGCAACATCGGTGATTCGCTCACGAAGAACAAGCTTTGCGTGTACGGTGTGGAAAAAGGGGTGGGTGGGAAAGAGAAGGATATTCTTTCGGCTGACGTTCCAGGGCACAACATTCAACTTGTTGGACGCACGGACATGATCATACTGAGTGATCAGGTTTTGAAGAACCCGCTCGACTTAAGACTGCTGCCCAGCGTGAGATTGATCATCGAAGTGAAGAAAAAGGTGGAGAGCCGCTCTATTTGTCAGGCTGTTTCAGAACTGATAGCACTGGATATTTTGGCTGTCGAACCTGTCATGGCACTCTTGACTGACTTAACGAAGCATTGGCAGTTCTTCTGGGTCGCCGACCCGACTAACAATCGAGGTACCATCGAATCGGTGACTCTTTGTGATCCAAGCGAGGCGTTTGTGGTGATTCGGACCCTACTCAACCAGTCAAGTGCTGGTGTTGGTGCAAAGATCGGCCTTCCGTGCGTCGAAGAACCTATCAAGAGACTGAAGATTTCTGGGGTCCTCGCGTCTATTGGAGAGGGTAGCGGTACAAGTATTCGTGAGAGCATTGAACGATACTATGACATCGCCAGTATATTAGGTCCCGACATTGAGATGGCGCGTGCTGTGGCCCAGCAGATCACTCGATCTATTCCCACGTTGAGTTACTTCAGCTGATTCTCCCTTCGGCATGCATCACTAATAAATTGCTTTTTATCATGATTTTTTCCATCCTGATAAATATAAAGTTAGTAATATAGTAAGATGGCGTACTCACCTGAACAATACGAACTTAACAAAGAGCGAATCAAAGCCGCTCAAAAGCGGTACTATCAGAAAACAAAGACTGGCTAAGCAGCGAGAATATGATGAGAAGAATCGCGCGGAAAGTCGTGCTCGAAAGAAGAAGAATTATCAAAGTAAAACCGAACTTAAGCAAAGCGAACTTAGCTATTAATTAATTTTTTCTCAGATATAAAGTCTGCCCCAATATAGCATACGATATAAAGTCGATCCTGATACAAGGTCCGATAATTATAAAGTCGATTCTCACCAGATTAATATCGACAAAGATATATAGGCAATATGTTTGCATACGAACTCGCTGGATTAAAGAGATTAAATATCCAAGCTGTTAAATGGGGTAGCAGCTACAGGGTTAAGGTTCGAGGTAGAACTGGTAAGATGGTATATGTTAGCAACCTTTCACGTTCAATCAACAAGAAATTGGTGGCTAAGCAGTACAATGTTTCAGTTGAAATCCTTGAGAAGCATATGTCGCCTGACTATAAGGCTGATCCCAAGTACCGTTTTTACACTGGAAATCACATGGAATCACACCTATATGAGGGTATCGAGGCTACTGATTTCTACGATAAGCTCGAGAACGTTCTTTCGACTCAGGCAAGTGCATTTAAGGTGAATATTGCTCTTGGATACGAACTTGTGAGCAAGACTGATCCTGATGACACTCGCTACTTCTACCCGAATCTCGCTAACACTTATGTATTCAATAAGCCTGTCGCAATCAACAGCAAGGCGGATATTCGAAAGAAGGTGATTTCGGAAATTCGGTCTATGGAGTTGGCTGACAAGCTGAACTACCCCAGCTCCGGATATAAGCTTAAGGCGATCACTGCATTCAAGATTTTTGTCTACCATCGCGAGCATGCTCTTGGAGATAGCGATGCTGTTATCCCTAAGATTATTCGCGAAAACAAGCATGTGATCAACTTCCCCAAGACCAACAACAAGTGCGTATTCCACTGTATTGCATGGCATACATTCCAGAGCCCTAAGAAGGATCCTCGAAGAATTCAGGCTCAGGTGAAGGAGGCATTCAAGCGCTACTGTTCTTTCAAGGGGATTAAATATTCGTTGAGTCTGTTTAGGAGTTTCAAGCCCATTGACCTACTACAGCTCGATGACGTTGAAGACTGCTTCCAACTTGGTATTAACGTATACAGCATGGATGTAGCTTCTGGAAATGTAGAATGTATTCGTAGGTCGGACAAGGGGTATGAAGCTATGGATATTCTATCACACGAGAATCACGCTCTCTACATCAAGAGCATCGATATGCTTCAGTCTAAGTATCAGTGCCCCAAGTGTGAAATGGTATTTGTGAGCAGTGAAAGACTCAAAAACCACAAGAAAAATCAGTGCGAGCTTGTTAATATTGAGAGCTTCCCAGCTGAACCAACTATCTATAGACCAGCTCCGAACACTATTCGATCAATGCTAACCAAATATTCGATCAAGAATGCTGACCAGTACATCGACCACTTCATTGTTTACGACTTCGAGGCCATTCTTAAGCCTACCGCGACTCAACATGGTGAAAGTACTGTCTTCACGAACGAACACATTCCTGTATCTGTATCCGTAGCTGATAGCTTAACCGAGGAGGTGCGCTGCTTTGTGAATGACAATCCGAAGATGCTGCTGACGGATATGTTCAAATACATCGGTGATGTATCGCTGAAGATCCAACAGTACAATGTCGATAAGTTTAAGTCGCTTCTGCAAAAATCATCAATGCTCACGGCTTGACTGGTATGGAAATCCCTGGTGCTGTGCTTGGTAAGACCTACAAGATGTCTGATGTGAGCGGTTGGATTAAGGAAGGAAAGTATGCCTGCTTCTTCGACTTCCATAGCGTTCTCGGATTTGGCAAGCAGCGGTCTGACTATGGTAGGGTTAAGCTGCAGCTTGATCAGGTACCAGTATTCGGTTTTAATTCTGGTCGATACGATATCAACTTGATAAAGAGCGACTTATTCGCCATCATTGGTACTGACAACATCAAATCTGTTATCAAGAACCCCAGCTACATGTGCATTGCTACATCGAACATGAAAATGCTCGATATTAGCAACTATGTACCGGCTGGTACCAGCTACGATAAGTATCTTACAACATATCTCGGTGGCTGCAAATGTGATGACAAAATTAGATGCGTCTGTGGTCTTGGCAAGGGTCTTTTCCCGTATGAGTACATCACCGCGTTCAATATACTCAACCAGACTACAATCCCGCCTAAGTCAGCTTTTGATAGCAAGCTGCGTGGAACAAGCATCACCGATGATGAATACGAGCGAGTGAAGTTCGTGTGGGGGCACTATGGGATGAAGTCGATCAAGGACCTGCTGGTTTGGTATAACAATCTCGATGTAGTTCCATTCATCAAGGCTATTAAAGCCCAGCGCGAGCTATTCATGCGTTTTGATCTGGATATGTTTGCAGATGGAGTGTCGCTACCCGGACTTTCGGAGAAGGTTATGTATCAAACCTGCTTCAACAATCTCCAATACCCGGATAAGACACCTGCTAACGCATTCCAATTTCCACCCCAGCGCATGGGCGGCTACAAGTGTCAGGATGCTAAGGCAAAGCGGGAATTTGGTATGACACTTGATCACTTGAATACACTGCTGCAAAAGCAAAAGTATCTGTGTGGTTTATGCTACTGTCAGCTGACCGTCGATAGCACTTCAGCAGACCGTATCAATAACAAGCTTGGACACATCGATGGCAACATATTAGTTAGCTGTATCAAGTGCAACACCGCCCGTAAGGACATGTCGCTGAAGGGATTCCGCTATAGGAAGTTGCTTGAGTTCAACTCGGACAGATTGGTGTATAGCATTGATAAGGAGGAAAAAGACATCTACGCTAAGATGAAGGCCAACATTGCTGGAGGTCCATCTATTATCTTTAATCGCTACGCTAAACGCAATGAGACGAAGATTCGAGGAGGTAAGCTCTGTAAGAAAATTATCGGATACGATGCTAACGCTCTATACCTATGGGCACTTGGTAATGAGATGCCATGCGGACGATTGACTACTATCGAGGCTTATGATGGCATTGTCAAGGACATCGTTGCTGATAAGATTTTCGGATTCCTCGAATGCGATATTCATACACCAGAGCACCTCAAAGATTACTTCAGTGAGATGACCCCAATTTTCAAAAACACACTAATCGATTGTACTGATGAGAGCGTCATTGGTCATCATATGTACAATTACAACGAGGCGCGTAAGCAAAGCCGAGCAAAACCAGCTCGTAAGCTTATAGGTAGCTACTTTGGTGAAAAGATTCTCATATACGCACCTTTGCTTAAATGGTATCTTTCCCATGGTTTGGAGATCACTAAGACTTACTGCTTTATTAAGGCCAGCTCTCACAAGGCTTTTGATCCTTTTATGGAGGCTGTATCAAACGCTCGACGAGAGGGTGATGTTGATAAGTCGAAGGCGATGATTGCTGAGATGATGAAGCTTGTAGGCAACAGTGCTTTCGGTCGATCTGGAATGGATATGAGCAAGCACAAAGAGGTCAAGTATGAGTCGAACGACAAAGCTATTAAGAGCAAGATCGAACACTTTACGTTCCACGGTTTGGAGGAGCTTAATGATTCTTGTGAGATTACGATGAAAAAGCGTCGCCTCAACAACAAGAACCCGATTCATTTATCGATTGCTATCTATCAGCTCGCTAAGCTACGAATGCTTCAGTTTTACTATGACTGCATCGACTTCTACTCGATCGTTCAGACTTTCAATATCAGGAGATGGACACGGATAGTGGCTATATCGCGTTCAGCTGCGATAATCCATTCAAAGAGTGTATCAAGCCTGAACTAATTGATCACTTCGATGAGTATAAGTATGAGTGGTTCCCGCGAGACTACAACGTTGAGGTAGCTAAGTTCGATCGCCGCACGCCTGGTCTATTCAAGGAAGAGTGGCGAGGTGATGCAATGGTCTCATTATCCTCTAAGAATTACATCTGCTACCTGCCTGACGAGGAGCACAAGGTCAAAGTCAGTGCTAAGGGCATACAGCAGGGGCGTGGTCGCAATATTGATGTACTTAATCCAGATGGTTTCGAGACAGTTGTACGAGACCGCATCACACTTCGGGGTACTAACAAGGGTTTCAGACTATCGAAAGAAACCAAATCGATCATTACCTATACTCAAACCAAAACAGCGCTCAATTACTACTATGATAAGCGCCAGGTAATGTCGGATGGTATTTCAACGATTCCGCTGAATGTCTAGGGGATATATCAAGCTGATGCTTATTTTTCCCCTCTAAATATAGGATCATGTCTTTTCAAGATCTACTAAACAAACTCTACTATGACCCAAACCGGTTTTATCGGCACTCAAGCTTTGTATCAGAAGGCAAAAGAGTTAGACCCTAAGATTACTATCAAAATCGTAAAGGAGTGGTATGCTAACCAGACCGATATTCAGCGATTTCAGGATCAGAAGAAGCGCTTTGATGGCTTCAAAATAGCTTCTCACAACCCCAATTCGTGGCAAATGGATCTTGCGTTTTGGGAGAAACGACCAATTTGACTGCGATCAACATCAACTCGAGGTTGGGGTACGCAAAGCTCTTATCAAACAAGACGGCAGCAACTGTGTTAGCAGCGCTTAAAGCATTTGTTCAACATCACACAGTTGATATCCTGACAAGCGATAATGGAAGCGAGTTCATGAACTCACAGGCTCAAGAATTCTTCCAAACTAAAAACATTGAGCACTACAACAACGAACCGGGTGATCATGGAACCATGGGTAAAATCGAACGATTCAACAGGACCTTGAAGCAGAGACTAACTAAGATGTCTCCCAAGAGGATTACGCAAAAGCTTATCAGCGATGTTATCGAAAACTATAACAGCACGTTTCATCGCTCGATTAAAATGACCCCAAACGAGGCCAAAGGTAAAGTAATTGAGTCAGAGCTGGAACATAATCAAGGTGAAGCAGAGAGAGTTGAGAATGAGTTCGAAGTTGGGGCAAATGTGCTATATCGACTTAAGAAGCAGACGTTTGGTAAAGAAGCTGCTCGATGGAGCAAAGCCGTCTATACGATCGTTGGAATTGATGGATACCGAGTTCAAATTCGTTCAAGGAATGGTCATACTCTCTACAAGTCACCAAACGATCTTAAATCAGTGAACGACTCACCTACAGAAGCTGAAACGAAGAAAGGTGATATTTTTGAAGTCGAACGAATAATTGATCACAAAAAATGCAAACTGGTAAAAATAAGTATTTAATCAAATGGAAAGGATACGACGAGCCAACCTGGGAAAATCAAGATAATTTGCGACTGATCAATAAAAACGAACTATCAACCGTCGAGAAAGAATATTTCTCAAATCGTTAAAGAAGTAAAATCGCGAGGTAGCTTGACCGGTCTATACATTCTTTTAACTAACGTTTTCGGTGGAGATACTACATCAACTTTACGTTTTCTTTTAATCTCAAACAACTTAGACGCTTCTTCTTCAATATTAGAGTTATCGAATGGTTCCACCTCTTCGAGATCAATCCATATTAAAGCTGAATCCATAGTTTTATATTTCTCAATATATATACTTCAAAATGAATAAGTGTAAAGCTACCACCAACAATAATATCCAATGCTCAAGGAACGCCCTAAAGAGTGGTTTATGTACTCAACATGATAAGGATTCTACAATTCATATGCAACGTAAGGAGCTCAGCAAAATGCATCGACGCGTCAGGCTCTACTGTGATAAAATCAATCGTTTTCATGGCATGATCACTGATATCCAGCGGCTCGATTACTTTAAATTTCACATCCAACAAATAGATCCGACCACTCGGGCATATCGTCACGTAATCAAAGATGATAAATTTAAGAATCAACTTGAGGCTCTATTCGATCTACCGATTGATGAGATATTACCATATTACGATGCTTTATTAAAAGAAGAAACGAAATCGTTCATAAATATTCAATTAATGGGTGGACTGATGGTGCTATCCCCGAATCAATTAAATATAAATCTAGATTCAAATCTCAGTAGTGATATATAAGAAGAAAGCCAACATGTTTCCATCTTTCGACAATCTCGCTCAACGTGAGCGTAAACGTCTAGAATTGCTTCAAAAGTCACAATTGCGTGTCAAGCAAGCTAATCTTAAACGCGTTATGTTCGCCGAGACGAATTGGGCAAGCGACTTGGATAATACCATCACTACACTAAAGCAGAAGCAAGATATTTCAACTCAAACTGAATATGACGCTTCTGCTAAGGTTAGTGATGGACTTTTAAAAAAAAAAAATCCCAGTGAGTAATGAGCAAAAGACGCGGGACGAAGTCCCCGTCCGGGCCGACTACGTCAGGCAAAATATTGGTGATGTTAATGCAGAAATGGAGCCTATAACAGCAGAAATAGGAACGCAGGCACCACCATCAAATAGTGAAATACCATCAACTAGTGAAATAACTGAAGAGTTTATCGCTAAAAGATGGATTAAGCAATTATACAAATCAAATACGAATTGGATTTCTTTAAAAATTCATCCTATTAAGACAAATGGTTCTACGGATACCGTTCGTTACATTGGCAAAGATGGTCATCTTTATAACTATAAAACATACAAACGTTCAGCATCTAAGTTTGTTGATTGGATGGCAACTGCACAACATATTCAAGATATACGCTCAGATGCAGAATCGAACAGTGTTGACGAAGTGAGTGAAATGCGATTAGAGGATAAAAACGCATATTCGTATTCAAATCCGAGAAAGAAACGTCTTGCTGATGGTCAACTTCAAGGAATTGATAGAAAACTTCCTGGTATTGCCATTTGGTCTAAAGATGCTTCTTCGAATACAGAAATGGATGAGAAACGAGCAAAAGCAACGCTATCGTTTATGTTATTGACATACAATAAGAAGCTAAAAGGATCTAACATTATTGTCCGCCCGATATTAAGCGATGGTAGCTTATTAAATGATACTGAACTAATAATCGATAGTAAGGAGATCTAAGCGTTAAAAATCAACAAACCAAAAGAAATCTAACAAAGTTACTAGGTGATATATCATGGATTGAGACTCTGAATCACTTTTATAAGCTAGCTGAAGATAAGAATATAACATTTGATTATGTCCCTAGTGAAGGAACGGAAATCAGTGCTGATCCTAGTAGATTCCAAAAGCAAAAGATTGGTTACTGGTTTAAAGGCAAAGAGACTGGTGATAACAGACCGATCGATTCAAGTAAAATATCTATGGTTGAAGCAGAGTCGAGAAAAATCATATCTGATTTTTACCACGCCTTATTTCACGAAGCTGATACATTTCCTATAAGACAGGTTCCAATTTTAAACAATGGAAGATTTGATAAAGCTCAACGTTATTTCATATGGTATATCAGTAACAAAAACGACGTAGATGAATTTAGAGTTAGAAACATCTACGGTGATCTCATTAGTCATTCAAAATCCAACGAATTCTTTGAACGAGTTAATTGGAGTGATACGCTTTCCGAATTAGATAAGACAATAGAATTATTAAAATCAACTAGAAAAAGCAAAAGCATTGAAGAGACTGACAAGCCACGTATCGATAAGACACTTGCTTTGTTTGATTATGTTATCAAGAACTATAAAATCGCGTTCCGAAAAGAAACAGTTGGTGGCTTGAGAGGACGAGGACTTCGAGGCGCTGGGGTTCGCGGGCGTCCTAAAGGTTCGACAGGAGATCCTTATCAGACATTAAATCGTAACGGAAAAAATACTATAATCTAAATGACATTCAAGGTAGTGGCCTTGCTTCTGCATACATTTATAAACAACTCGGATCAAAGTTTGTTCGAATCCCAGATCTCAATTTAGGAGAGCTTAACATCGTTTATCCAAGCCGCAAAAAAGTTGGACCTAAGCGACCAATTTCTGAAGACGTTGCAGCGATGATCAAGGATTTAGTCTATAACCAAAATATAAGTCAAGACGGATACGATCGATTATCGGTCGATGACCAACGCCTATTCAAAGAAATCTTAGCGGCAACTCATATCCAACACAGCTTCAGAGACGAGTTACCAGATCCTTTAACCAACCTCAAAATGGAGTACGAGAAGCTTAAAGGTGAGCTGATGTTAGGCAATGATAATCCTTCGATTATTAAACAACTTAAATCACTTAGCGTTGACATGTATTCAAACAAGTTAATTGGAGATAAGGAATTCAAAGATATTATATCGAGATTAATATAAGAAGATGCTTGTTCTAAACACGCGACAAGTTACGAAGAGCGGAGGACTCTACAACCTTCAAGCTGATCAAAACTTAGCTGAGTTAAAATCAATCATGAAAGATCTCATCATCAAGGAGACCCCTAAGAAGGACACGATGTGGGCAACTCAAGATAAAAAAATATCAAATTCGTCGCAAACGGACGCGACAGGAGGCAAGATATGGGCCTATAAGCCACGAACAAAGAAGGAGCCGTCTGTAAAGACATTTGCTCTATAGCTTCTAACAGCTTAATTTTTTTACCACCAACGATGTGCATGTTTTACAATTTTAATTTTCTTAGATGGAGTGCATCCCATAGCTGCTAAGAAATATATTAGGTTTTTGTCTTGCTGACCAATAGCGCTCTGCTGCTTTTTCCATGCGAACTAATCTGATGTAATAATCAGGAAATTCCTTTAAATGATCGCAAGCGATCTTCATCATTTGCCATGGATCGTCGGTATGTTCTGATTCGATCGTCATAGCCTTTCTTAAATAAGGAATTGTGACTTTTGATAAATCGAGTTTGAATGTTCTTGCTAAATCTGTTATAAGCTTGTTGGATAACTTCATCACCAAAGAATTTTTTAGAGAACCAGTCACTGCTATATCGTCCGTAATCTATAATGTGGCGTTGATAATATCTTCGACGACGATCTTTATCGTTGTGATCATAACTACTAAAAGCCTTTATTGGCGTACGGTCTCTATAGTGTTGATAAGGGCGGCCATCGCTTCTGATAGCACCAAAAGAAACATTAGGCCGACCGTCACTAAAAGTAACATCATATTTTTATGCTTCTTCCTCGATAATTGAATAGTATATGTAACTGGCATTATATCTATATTTAAGGATTCGAATTTTCCAACAAGCTGATACGATTTAAGAGACCGATTAATTCAATTCTTTGTTGCTCAATGTTCACTTGTTGAGTAGATACGATGCCATTTAAATCTTGAATTGCTTTGCAAAGGATGGCGGTTAGCGATGCATAATCAACGCCCATCGTATTGATAGGTAGACCCTCGCTATTTAACTCATTAAGGTCTCCTTCTGGTGTTGATACTGGCTCAGGTACAATAGGTTGAACTTCTTGAGCAATAAATCCAATAGATACTCTTTCGTCTTGCTTCCATTTAAAGCGCCTCGGTTTCAGTGCCATTATTGTGTCTAATCCGTATGGTATGTCCTCAATATCCTCTTTAATCGTTCATCAGATACATTCGTGTAGGAGCCTCCATAGACCGGCACGTAAGCAATGAATGAAAAATTACTATCATAGGCCGCAAAACGAATAGATTGGGTTGTAGAGCTATAGCTGCCTATTCCCACATAAGATGAGTATGATGAACCACGCCATGATAGAGCTGCCGAAACGCCATTTGCTTTCGAATGGAACCATTGATTGCACCAAACGGATGAGCCAGCATGAAACTGACTTTCTGGATCGGAAGACCAATCCCGACCCAACCGCTTGCTTTAATGACAAGAGCGTTAGAGGAGCCATACGGATCAAAGCTCAAATAATTCGAATTGTTTCCCGATGAAAACTGATTCCATTGGAGAGTCATACAATCTTTAAGCAATTCC
>JAAVTI010000199.1:0-43983 GCA_011947335.1 Phytophthora constricta
ACCCGCTCAAATGGAATAGAATGTCGGTTCCCGATGACCAACTAACGGTCGGCACACGTGGTATACAAAGCTAAGTAATTATTACTAAATCCCCTCAAACGTTATGTGGAAATATAAATTTCAGAAACATGCCTCCAAAGGGTGCTTAACTATGGAAAAGTCACCTTTGTCCAGGTCGATCTGTGTGAAGTCTCCATTGACACCGGCATTCTGCCCTTGTGTATCCCCCAATTCCTCTCGGAATACTATCTGGATTTCACGAAACCAGCTCGCAAATCCGTCTGCCACTCCTACAGTATCGGCACGTTCTAAAATCATCCCCGAAACAATGTTACAGAAATCCACATAGTTAGGTTGAGTTCTCCATTGACATTGCATATAGTGCTGAAAATTTAGCAGCTTTTGAGCGTTAATGAGCGACATTCAAGATTTTCCTTGGCGACGGCATTGCTAACGAGAGATTGCTAAATGAGCTCTGTGAGCTCTGAGCACAATTAGTTGGCTGCGGGGTGCTCTGCTGGATGAATGGCTGAAGCTGCACCTTAGTGTTCCCTTAAAACGGCACATCCTGAGATTGGAATACCCCTAAATTAGAATACTTTTGCCGTTCCCGACGCCATGAGTTCATCTGAACCGCAACTCGGTTCGGATCAACAAAAATAATCGTGTATTAGTATTATTGATACTTATACCGAGGTCAGGATTAATATGTCGTAATACTTAGACCTTATTATAAAGTGAGTATTAGTATTAATACGAAAAGATTAATCCTTGTGATAATGCTTTTCCAGAAACACTATAGAGCAGAGCAAACTGCTGTCCTCCTCGGGTGGCGGCGTAATCGGCATCGGGTCAAGTCTGTATGCTGTGTAGTCATTGATCTATCCATCGGTGCCGGAGTTGCTTGCGTTATAGACGAGCACGCGTCTTGGCACCTTCCGTCGGTGTTATCAGAGAAGGTGTGGACGGTGTGATTAGTACCAGCGGCACCGTGTCGGTTTGAGCACGGAAGTATCGATTTCAGTCACCGTTGCGTCGGTCATGTCGTCAGTGAAGGTCAGGGACTAAGTGGTCGCTGCATCCGCACTGCGTTGGTCTTCTCGGCCACCACATTCGTGTCGACGAGCTTAGTGTCTGCTTTCGTAGCAGTCTGATCCATCGATGTGTCTGTTTTTGGGTCACCTACGCGTCGTCCGAGGCACCTCCGAAGTTCGTAGATGGCGTGGTGACTGCATCGCTAATGTTTGCAATCGTTGTTTTGGATCTAAAAAATTAAAATCTAATAAAATTGGAAGAGGTTACGCTGGAGCACTGTTGCGCTGTAGGAGATCTATCCAATAACGGATCTCCGGCGGAGATGTCGTTGGATAAGCTCCCGGTAGAAAAGAGAGAGAACGGGGATGGGTCATCACTTGACTCACGGACTGCTTCTAGAGACGGAATTGTTGCCACTATATCGACCACAACGTCCGGTGTGCCAAAAGTATTAAACACGTATTACATCTAATACAAATCCGATGCCTCATAATATGGGTCATACAAAATCAGCTTTCAAGAATCGTGGTATTAGTATTAATACAATCGATATTACGTAAAAAGTAGTACTGAGTAATACAATACTTTGGATAATCCGAACCTCTGCTCGGGCACCATCACGCAGACCTACAAATCCAGCACGACTCGCTTGTACCGCGACGGTCGGACGGAGACTGTACTCGTGATGGTTTGGAGTTTCGAAATTAATTGGTGTATTCCATAGCAGCAACAAAGTAGATTTTTTTACTGTTTTTCTGTTTATCAGGATAAGATAAAGTTTATAGAGTTTCTGGATGATGGCGCACTCGACGTTGATGAGTTGTCGTCATTGCTTTTGTGGTCGTCATTATTTTCTTCGAGCGCACGACCATCGCTGTTGTCATTCCCTCCGTGGTCACCAACTGGAGGAAGCATACTGCCTTCGCCAATCATGGCGTTTGCCATGATTCGGGCGACTCGAACCGGATTGCATTCCAGCAGTGTATTCATCGCCTTGAACACATCTGAAAATGCATCGTAGAACACGACATGGCCGTTTGAGTCAAGATTGATGAGGGTCCACGTTGGACACACGAAGCGGCGGTGCAGAACTCTTCCAACAAGAGTTTCGTCGTTCAAAATGTGTGGAAACACTGTTTTCAGCGTTTCGATAGACACGAATCCTTCAAATTCGCCTGCACACTCGATTAGACAGCCACGAGTATCACTCGAGATAAGTCGAGCGGAAAAGTTGCTAAGTCGACGGACGTGGAATAATTCCTTGTAGCGACGCCACTGCTCAAAGAACTTCGTTTTCCCCGTTACGCCGCCGGCCATGACGACATTTTCATCCACCAATACGCTCAGAAAGCGCTGCTCTTGAGCTGGAAGCACTTCGGGATAACCGTGCTTGAATAGCTGGAAGAAGTGCTCTACGGACTGCAATGAGCGAGAATGGAATTGTTCCCGAGCCACAAGTATCCGGGTCTCGCGCAGATTCTTCTGCAGGATGCAGTCATGAACCTGCTGGCGTAACGCGTTCACATCGAGTGTGAGGTTGAGGATCATGGAATTGTCGGCGTCGCGCTCTCATCTGTTGCAACTGTTTGGCTGACAGTCTCCGCTTCCGCTTTCTGGCCGTTTTCGTCCAGCAATTGGTCGGAGTGGCTCTAGTTTTCTTGACAGCAGTTGATAGTTCCTGCTGACAGTCGCCGGTGCATATATCCTCAAGCTCATGTGAGGTGGTCGAAGGACAAGTAGCCGTTCTCAAAGTTTCGGACTCCGTTCCAACATCGGAAGACGGCGAATTGAGCAAACAAGCGATTTCCATGACTCACAATTAACGGCTTCAGTGGTCTGTGGCGTACAGCGGAGGAACAGGAATGAGCTCGCAGCCGAATGGAAGAGGACCATCCAATTCGGTGTAATACTATTCGAGTTCTTTGCCATGTTCAGTGGAAACGGTCCAGTTGACGTTGAAGCATTGCAGACTTTGCAGAGACATCCAGTTACTGATTCGGGCGACGTGGAGCTCGCAGCCATGGAGGAAAATGCAACACCCTCTGCAGTATACATTGAGGTACTTGAGACAACCTTCGAAAGTGGTTGACAATTGAGACCGCACCTGATCCAGTGCAGATCAGGAACGGTCTCAATTGTGCCCTCAACCTTTTCCATCATTAAAAACGTCTAACTTGGGCGAAGAGGTCCTAAACATGTCACGTTCGCCACGAAAATGGCATCGATCGAGCTATCGATGCCGTGCCGAAACCCCCATAAGCCCCGTTAAAATAAACCAGCTCCAGTGGAATCGACCCAGACATCCACGGTGGTGACGTCTTTCATCACATTCGGCTCATCCCAACATGGCCGAGCTTTCGAGTTCAGTGGTGTCTAGATCGTTGTGGTCGAAAACTCACCAGAAGATGAAGCCAAGTAGTCGTCGTCGTCGGAAGGATCCAGCTGGGGTGCTGCCCGTGCTGACTCGGCGTTCCAGTGGCCTGCAGTCAAGCGCTTTCGATACGTTCGACCACACGCGTGGAAACTCGCTGCACACATTACTTGCTTTCAAATTGGAAGGAAATAACGATCAGGAAATGTACAGCCGTATTCAATTGCGAGCTATGGCAAGCTCCAAATTGCTGTCAACCAACAGCGGCAACAACAGAGCATCGTCTCGCTCGAGGCTCCACAGCGAATTTACAACAAAACGTGAAGCCGCAGAGCGCTTAACACTGGCGCCACTCGATCCATATAGCTTCAAACCGACTAGAACTCAACATCGATCTCTGCCTGAACCATTGCAAGCTCCGACTAACGAAGTACTGGCAGTCCGAACCACGGACAGATCGTTAAGTAACATAGATGACAGCTTTAGCGATCGCGGCAACAACAACTGCGATGAGCTCTCAATCCAATGATTCCAAGTGTCAAGACTTTTGAAGCTTGCAAAGTACCTCCGCCGAGTCGACGGCCCGAGTGGCGTCGGTATATTCGTCGTATCATGATGACTAGAAGTTTTCGAGGCACGACTCTAGCACGCTACCGTCGTCTTGTGGGCATTGTTGCCCGGAAGAACCTAGCTAAGAGTTTTGCTGGAGCCATCGAGCGTGTTGTGCAGTATCGGTTGGAATTCAGCAGTGTTGTCCTGATCCAGAACATGGTGCACCGCTTTCTGAATCGACGGCGGCGAGCTAAGGAATGGATAGCACGTCAGGCTGCAGTGAAGATTCAACTGGTGTGGCGAACAGCGATATCGCGAGAAATAAAGCGGAAGTTTGTCGAGGAGGCGAGACATGCTGAGATCGCGAGGTTAGTTCACTTTAACGCAGCGCGCATCATACAAAGTACCTTCAGGAGTTATCAAACCTGTGGGCTCTTACATCAAGAACAGCTCCGTCAGCAGCAGCAAGCGAGCGTGCCGGAAAGAGCTCGTCTTAAAGTACTACACAAGTACCAGTGTTGGCGACAACGTGCAAAAGCGACAAGTTTGACCAGCTTCAGGCAAACAACTCAAATACCCCACCGAATTATGTCCAAAAGCAAAATTTCCACCCAGAGCTTTCAAATATTCCCGAGCTGCACAAGCCGAAGAAGGCTTTCACAGCTCCTGAATCTGGCAGCGCTGACTCAGAAGTGGCTTCCACGGTGATTATCACAAACGAGACTATGACTTCTGGATCCCCGTGCAATCTAGCAAAATCGCTTCGTGTAGAAGAGGATTTCGCTGAAACTACAACCGCTACTTCAAATTCATCGCCCTCCAAGGACGTTGTACGATGTAATGATCACAGAACTTTTCATGTGGACAACCAGGAATCGCCTTTTGAGGTCGGAGTTGATAAAGAGCTACAGTATCATTATCACGGGCAGAAGCGTGAAAAAGCTATTGTTGAATCACCCCGGATTCAAACCAGGTCATCCCAGAAAATGAAAATCTGCAGGAAAACTATAAAGAAGACGGGGACAATGTACGGCTGTGTCTCGCACCATTTGATGACAAATTGGTGGCTTCACCTCATTCGTTGCTCGTTGAAAATGAGGCTGAAAGCACGAGCGAGTCTAGCCGCGATAACGATACTACAGTCCAAGATCATGAAAAAATGCTTTCGGATTACGACAATCCCCATCAGGAAGACAACAACTTGTATGGTTGTCGTGCCCTGAAATCAACAAAAGCAAACGCAACGGCAGCAGCACGGAAGATTGTTCAGTTTGTTCGATTCAAATTGAACAGTAAACGCACTGCAAGGAAGACGGCATCACAAATAATTGCACACTTGGTGCAGCACAAGTTAGAAGCAAATCGAGCTATGAAAATGCGGGCAGCACTCCTGATCCAGTGCCATATTCGATCGTACCATGCTAAACAGCAGCTTGCCCATGAGCGTCGAGCAGCTTTGTGCTCGCTGCGAACTAAGTTGCAAACCAGTTGGGAGCCATTGACCGGCCGCATTTTTAACTTGCTTAAAGACAAGCAAACTAGCGTTAACAAGCAAGTTGAGCCCGATGAAGATGAGGACGAGGATTTTGATTTTGAATTGGAGGCACATGCCTCTGTCGGCGCCACAGAAGGCTATCTTCACTTACTACCTACACGAAATGGTCAAGTGCCACCTGGAGTTCCGTTGCTATTGAGCAGTGCTGGCGCACCCTTGCTATCGCTATGGAAGTGGAGCTGGCCTAATGAGCAATGGCTTAGCAGCGAACAATGGCAGCTCAACCAGCAGACATAACTACTTTTATGATCGACAATCGTTCGGTCGTCCGTTTATTGATGAAATACGAAGCAAGACGGCAATGATTGTACTGTAAAATCGATCATTAGGACGTGTCCAACTTTGTGTGCACTTCTGCGTATCTCCACGCGGGACCCCGCTGCCGCATTCCAACGTAGTACTAGTAGTAACGATAAAAAAGTACAAAAACGACAAGGCACACCGTTTTCGTTTCTGACAAGAGCCTCAGTGAACTGAATACAGCGTCCCAAGCGCATGAAAGATTTGTACTGCCTAAGTGACGCCAAAACTGGCCTTGGCCGTTCAGATCCACATATTTTCGCATGCGTCAGCTCAGCACTACTTGTTCTTCTGCTAGCTTCGACTGAACTGCTGGACTTGCTGGTTAATTTGTGCTGAAGTTTTCTAGCGCCTTGGTCGTTCCTGTTTTGGCAGTCACTAACCAATCTGCCGACAAGACATGGACAACAGCTGGCTTAACTCGGCGCCTGCGTCTCCCGCATCGCAATCTCCTGGTTCACAACGTCTCGAAATCGCATCTCAACCAAAAGAGTTCACCAGGCTCTACAACGAAGCAGAACACGGGCTGGAGATGACCTAACTCGACCGAAGTCCACGAAGAAGGCTCGAACAGCTAGCACTAAGTCACAGACCAAAGCCAAAGCGACTTCAAAACGCAAACGCAAGCACAAAACCTACTTGAGTGCGACTCAAATTGCTGAACGAGATACACACGCTGCTTTCAAGTCACGGGAACTTAATTTGAAGCTGGACATGAACAATCTCAGACAGGCAATCCGGATGTTAGAAGCGCGTCGCGACTTGCACGTTACCAGGTTGATGCTGAGTCGGCATTACTACGAAAACGAAGTTTTTCGTGTGATGGAGAAATACTTTCGTGTATTTGGGGCGGTCTCGCGACGTCGAACTTGCAGTGAACTGGCTGGGCTTTTATCTCGCGTGGACCCGGGGATGCTGGACCCTTCAATGAATGCCAAAGGTACTCTACCTTTTTCGTGTGGCAGTGGGGATGCTACAACAATCGCTTTTCACATTGGAAGCATATCGAGTCGTCCACTCGTATCGTCACGTTCATCGAAGAAGACAACGTTGTTGATGGTAGCCTTACTAAGCATGGCGGAGGCGAACAATATGCAGTTTGCAGTGCAGGCGGCTGTGTTGTGGAAATCCATTGGCGAGTTTACGAGACGACCAACCCGCGCAATGGTGGCTGCCATGTTCCCACACCTGCTCTCTGATGAGGGCTATACAGCAGCACTAACTCGGCAAACGATGCGATTTCCTACCCGAATAATTGTCTACTTTGATGCACGAGGAAATATTATGAATAATGTTGTGGAAGCTGATTCGTTTGCCGCACTGCACGCAATCGTGGAGGCAAATGCCTCTAGCAGAACGACACTTGACGGTGAGAATCGCTTTACCGAGCTTCATCTGCTGACGAAAGTCCTGGCGTAGATATGGAGGTACCCACTGCACCCAGCACAGATGAAGATGCATCGAGTACAGGCAGCCGGCTTGGAATAAACTATCTATTGAACTAGATAAAAAAACATGTGCAAGTGTTAGTTCGCTACTTTTAAAAACAAAATACATTATGGGAAAAGATTAATCCTTAGCGCCTTCGGATGAATCCTTAGTGGGTTCACTTAAACGGCACAATCCTTAGTGGGGGGATGAATCCTTAGTGGGTACAGGAGGAATCGTTAGAGGGGAGGAATCGTTAGCGGATAATTAGAGATCAAACTCACATACACCAATATGTTCATTCGCCTGAATTGTCATCAAGTCAAACTCGCATCACCACCTACTCCGGCCTCATTTCCGTTATTCGCAAAGCGAAAGACGCTTGATCGTTTTCGCCAGCTCCCGGCATTCAAGGAGTGTTGTAAAGCCTTCGCCCAGCGTGATCTTCCACTTGCACACTCCATTAAGGCCCACCAAGCAATCAGAAAACCTGTGAAGTGCTTTCCCTTTATCCTAGTTCCCGTTCCCTTTGCTTCCAGCGTGTTCGCCTGCAGTGCAATTTTAACGCACAGTATATGTATTGTGCGAAGAGCACTCACAGTTCGTACGTAGTAAGCTTTCTTTCAGCACGTAATGATGCAGACGGGCAGAGAACTTATAGGTTGAGTAGCTGCCCAAAACGTAAAACATTCGCCTTTGGAGTTGTAGAGAAGACAAACGCCCAATGTTTTGCCAACGCACTAAGGAACCATCCATCCGCTAACGATTCATCCTGTGCAGAGAAGAGGACACTAAGTTTTCCTCCTTTGTAGAAAACGTCCAAGACTGTCGTCTTTTTCGTGAACCCACTAAGGATTCGTCTTCTTCACGCTAAGGATTAATCCGCACCCATACATTATAGTCCACAAGTCTGGGGATACAAAGTGTTCGAACTTTCACTAACTGTGTAGTTAGCGACCCTGTATATAAACTGTTAGTTAGTGTGTAGTAAATGTTGCATACATGTTGGTGGAGTTAGATACTTATATTTTTTCGATCCTGAGTCCCAAGATGTTCCCCGATGTTGAAGCCTCTATCTTCCAGTTCTCGTTACTGTCTCCTATACGAAACTCTTCACGGTACATGTAACGTGTTTGGAGTGTTTTTAACCCTTTCGCGGACAAGGGGGCATTTCGCCTCCAACGAGCATGTTCACAAAAGTGGGTGGTTTTGACCCCTCGATGGAGGCAAAATGCCTCCTTCGGCGTGAAGGGTCGCCCAAACACACCGTCTTTTGTTTTGTCCAATCATATCGTGAGCGCTAGGGAGCGGTTCGGGGTAAATGAAGCGGACACACCACCAGTTCCTCCGAAAGAAGATATAATCCTGTTAAACCTGTTGAAATTTACCATATATATGACCGCAATAGGTGCAAAGGATGATAAGCTGCTTGAAGTTCGCAAGCGTGGCAACGCTTGCGGATCGAACGAGATCTTCCACGACCGCACGTGAGCTTCCCGGCGTGGGGAGACTCAGTCGGAGTCCCCCGCCACCTGCAGCCATGGTGGATCGCCGCGACCGCTGCGACTGTAATTTCGAGGTGAGAATTTCCCTATGATACGCAACGAGCGAGCTGCCGGGGCGCTGCAGCTGCTGGTGGCATCGCTGGGCAAGTCCTGGGTGGCACTGGGCGAGATCGATGCTCTGCAAGTCGTGGGCGGCACCGAGCGAGCTGCCGTGACAGTGCAACTGCTGGTGTCGTCGCTGGACAGGCCGAAGCGCCGGTGCCATGGTAGTGTGCGCTGTGGGCGTAAATGGTTCTCTTACAGCATATTCTTTGTGCTTAAAGCTACCAAAACCAGCAACAATACTCGCTTCTGACGGCAAGCGTCTGTATGGTGTCAACGGAATCACATACGACGAGGTAACAATTGCTAGTGCACATTCGTGTTTTACTTGGTACTAAGAGTGCTATTATGACAGGCGCTAGAGTATTTTAGCGCTGGCCACGACATTGAGTTCGATAATCTGTACCCGATTCACCACACTCTCAAGCACCGCGTAAGCTGTTCTAATAGCTACCTCGATTGCCTTAGCTCTAATGCTCTTTGTTTAGGAGTATGAAAAGGTAGCTGGATCGACAAGTGAGATCGACGATTTCGTAGGATCATTACCTGTGAAGCAGATGTACGAGATTTACCAAGCTATACGACGCACGAGAGTTTGGCAATGAGGAGCATTTGCACCACTTTCTCATGATGATGCGTTGGCTAGACCTGTCCATGGAGATTTCCGAGGTCATGGTTGTTTCTTGCCTTGTGCTTATTCACTTGCTAACTATCCACATTTCGTTCACGTATTTTATCAGATCAAGCGCGATGATTTTCAACTCCGGCTGGAATATATCAATTTCCACGTGGAGCATGATAGAAAGCAAATCGACAAGCATGTCGAAGAGCACACTGCTATGCAGTCGGATGAAGCCGTGGATGCCAAGACACTGCAGCGGCACCACTGGGAGGGATTTCGAAAAGAAAGGTACCATAACTTTATGATCTACTTGGGCAAGGCCATGGATTTTGTGGACGTTCTCATCGATCAGCTCGACGACGTGAAGGACAGGAAGTGCCACTGCGAGAAATGCGCGTACTATGCCTCGGGGAAATGGCTCGCAGAACAGCCATTCGGCATGACGCCCGACACACTGAAGTCCAAGCGATTCTGGCGACGTGGTGGGGACCCATCCAAAGCTCTTTTGGAATCGACTACAAGAAAGTAGGAGCAAAGAGCGCAAAGAGCACACCAGCGGCTTAAGGGTATGTGCAACTACAAGGTTCTGCATTACGTGTGAAAAACTCAATATACATATTGTAGTGATGAAGCTGTAAGTTGTCAGTACTGCATTACAGCGAGGCGTACCACGAGGAGACCGCCTCACCCAGCAGAATGGCATGGTTCAGGCCAGCAGAGCTGTGGTAGTCACGGGCAGCTCGCCGGCTAGCGTCTCCAGCAACCAGGGGATATTATCTTGGGACATCACGACGTCGACCGCCCGGCGCATCTGGACGACCGGTTCATAGTCGGCACCAGCTCGCGCTACAGGACGGCAAACTCGAGACCACACGATGGAAGGTGCACTACTACGAATAGCTTGGCGAAACGCACGCGGGAATCTTGATCGACACGGCCAGCATCACAGGCGCCGCGACGATTACCACGATCTGCACGGCGACAAGCCTCACGAATCGGGCGGCGAAGACGGGTTCGTGCTGATTGACAAGGTTCAATGCCAGCGTGGCGGCAGCAGTTATAACGAGTAGTTCGGCGATCAGCGAGTTGAGCGGCGACAGCATGTACTTGGCCACCACGGCGAAGGTGACCACCACAGCGAACAGGACGACAGGTTCTTGGTGACCACAGCAAGAGTGACGACCAACACGTCGAGTCAGCAGTGATGGCCAGCACGACAGCGATAGTGACAATCAGTACGACGGCGAGAGTGACGACCGGCCCGACAGACGGACCGGCAGCACGACCGCCGTAACGACAGCGAGCGTGACAACCAGCACAACAACCAGCACGACAGCGATAGTGACATTCAACACGACGGCGAGAGTGACGACCTGCACGACAGACAGACAGCACGACGTCCGGCACAACGGTGAGAGTGACGGAAAGCACAACGGACGGAGTGACGGACAGCACAACGGACGGAGTGACGGCCAGAACGACGGACGGACAGTGCGACGACCGGCACAGCAGCGAGAGTGACGGCCCGCACAACGGCGAGACTGACGGTCAGCACAACGGCGAGAGTGACGGCCAGCACGACGTCCGGCACAGCGGTGAGCGTGACGGCCAGCACGGCGGCGAGAGTGACGGCCAGCATGACGGACGGACAGCACGACGTCTGGCACGACGGCGAGCGTGACGGCTAGCTAGGCAGGGACAGCAACGGCGGGCATGCTACTGGATGCGAGACGGACTTGAGCGGAACTCGGCAAATTGAATAATGAGCCTTGATTCACAGTTCCCGCTCAAACGCCGCAGGATCGCTCCCATGTTGAAGTGTGAGAAGCGTGCTCGGATTGGTAGTTATCTAGAATGGCCAATTACACTCAAGAATTTCACTTGATCGTGGCGCTGATTGGTCTATCCGTCGGAGCGAACCCAACGGAGAAACTTACGTGGGCGCACTTTTTGCGGTACTTCGATCCGTCTTAACGACCAACTTCAACGAGCTATTAGCATAAAAGCTTCGTTTTATCTATCGAGTACATGTGGATCGATCGGGTCGGCGTGAAAGCTGTAGTCGTCGGTAGTGCTAGCATTGGTGGTGTCTCCGTCCCCGCAGTAGTCGTCAGTAGTGCTAGCATCCCGCAGAAGTCGGCAGCAGTGCTAGCATTGTAGTCGTCGGTAGTGGTAGCGTTGGTATGTCCTCCGTCAAACAGAAGTCAGCGGTAGTGCTATCGATCTGGTCGGCGTGCAAGCTACAGTCGTCAATAGTGATAGCGGTGGTGGTGTGGCCGTCCCCGTAGTCGTCGTCGGTAGTGCTAGCATTGAGGCGCCGGTGGTACGTGGTACGTTGGCGTGTTGCGGTAGTACTATCGCTAGCGGTGTAGGTGTCCACATAGACGAATTAAAAGCACTGCGGTGTTGTTGTTGCCGTACCCGTAGTCGACGTCGGTAGTGCTAGCATTGGTGGTATTGCCGTCTCGGCAGTATTCGTCGGTAGTGCTAGCATTGGTGGCGTTGCCGTCGCCGCAGTAGTCGTCGGTAGTGCTAGCATTGGTGGTGTTGCCGGGTATGTAGTAGTCGTCGGTAGTGCTGCCGGTGGTGGTGGTGCCGTCCCCGCAGTAGTCGTCGGTAGTGCTAGCGGTAGTGGTGTTGCCGGGTATGCAGTAGTCATCTGTAGTGCTACTGGTGGTGGTGGTGCCGTTCCCGCAGTAGTCGTCGGTAGTGCTAGTGGTGCTGGTGTTGCCGGGTATGCAGTAGTCGTCAGTCGCGCTACCTGTGGTGGTGGTGTCATCCCTTCAGTAGTCGTCGGTAGTACTAGCAGTAGTGGTGTTGCCGGGTATGCAGTAGTCGTCGGTAGTGCTGCCGGTAGTGGTGCCGTCCCCGCCGTAGTTCTCGGTATTGCTAGCAGTAGTGGTGTTGCCGGGTATGCAGTAGTCATCTGTAGTGCTACTGGTGGTGGTGGTGCCGTTCCCGCAGTAGTCGTCGGTAGTGCTAGTGGTGCTGGTGTTGCCGGGTATGCAGTAGTCGTCAGTCGCGCTACCTGTGGTGGTGGTGTCATCCCTTCAGTAGTCGTCGGTAGTACTAGCAGTAGTGGTGTTGCCGGGTATGCAGTAGTCGTCGGTAGTGCTGCCGGTAGTGGTGCCGTCCCCGCCGTAGTTCTCGGTATTGCTAGCAGTAGTGGTGTTGCCGGGTATGCAGTAGTCATCTGTAGTGCTACCGGTGGTGGTTGTGCCGTCCCCGCCGTAGTCGTCGGTAGTGCTAGTGGTGCTGGTGTTGCCGAGTATGGAGTAGTCGTCGGTAGTGCTGCCGGTGGTGGTGGTGCCGTCCTTGTAGTCGTCGTCGGTAGTGTTAGCATCGGGGCGTTGCGTCCCCGCAGATGTCGGGGCAGTGCTAGCGGCGGTGGTGTTGCCGTCCCCGTAGTGGTCGTCCGTAGTGATAGCATTGGTAGCGCCGGTGGCACGTTGGTGTGTTGGTGTAGTACTAGCGCTGGTGGTGTAGGTGGCCATGTAGTCGAAGTGAGGCACGCTGTGCAAGCTTGTCGGCAATAGTACTAGCGGTGGTGGTGTTGCCCGTCTTCCCCGTTTTATCTCCGAGCGCCGCCTCAATTCATCTACGTGGACACCTACACCGCTAGCGCTGGTACTACCGCAACACACCAACGTGCCACCGGCGCCACCAATGCTATCACTACGGACGACCACTACGGGGACGGCAACACCACCGCCGCTAGCACTGCCCCGACATCTGCGGGGACGCAACGCCCCGATGCTAACACTACCGACGACGACTACAAGGACGGCACCACCACCACCGGCAGCACTACCGACGACTACTTCATACTCGGCAACACCAGCACCACTAGCACTACCGACGACTACGGCGGGGACGGCACAACCACCACCGGTAGCACTACAGATGACTACTGCATACCCGGCAACACCACTACTGCTAGCAATACCGAGAACTACGGCGGGGACGGCACCACTACCGGCAGCACTACCGACGACTACTGCATACCCGGCAACACCACTACTGCTAGTACTACCGACGACTACTGAAGGGATGACACCACCACCACAGGTAGCGCGACTGACGACTACTGCATACCCGGCAACACCAGCACCACTAGCACTACCGACGACTACTGCGGGAACGGCACCACCACCACCAGTAGCACTACAGATGACTACTGCATACCCGACAACACCACTACCGCTAGCACTACCGACGACTACTGCGGGGACGGCACCACCACCACCGGCAGCACTACCGACGACTACTACATACCCGGCAACACCACCAATGCTAGCACTACCGACGACTACTGCGGCGACGGCAACGCCACCAATGCTAGCACTACCGACGAATACTGCCGAGACGGCAATACCACCAATGCTAGCACTACCGACGTCGACTACGGGTACGGCAACAACAACACCGCAGTGCTTTTAATTCGTCTATGTGGACACCTACACCGCTAGCGATAGTACTACCGCAACACGCCAACGTACCACGTACCACCGGCGCCTCAATGCTAGCACTACCGACGACGACTACGGGGACGGCCACACCACCACCGCTATCACTATTGACGACTGTAGCTTGCACGCCGACCAGATCGATAGCACTACCGCTGACTTCTGTTTGACGGAGGACATACCAACGCTACCACTACCGACGACTACAATGCTAGCACTGCTGCCGACTTCTGCGGGATGCTAGCACTACTGACGACTACTGCGGGGACGGAGACACCACCAATGCTAGCACTACCGACGACTACAGCTTTCACGCCGACCCGATCGATCCACATGTACTCGATAGATAAAACGAAGCTTTTATGCTAATAGCTCGTTGAAGTTGGTCGTTAAGACGGATCGAAGTACCGCAAAAAGTGCGCCCACGTAAGTTTCTCCGTTGGGTTCGCTCCGACGGATAGACCAATCAGCGCCACGATCAAGTGAAATTCTTGAGTGTAATTGGCCATTCTAGATAACTACCAATCCGAGCACGCTTCTCACACTTCAACATGGGAGCGATCCTGCGGCGTTTGAGCGGGAACTGTGAATCAAGGCTCATTATTCAATTTGCCGAGTTCCGCTCAAGTCCGTCTCGCATCCAGTAGCATGCCCGCCGTTGCTGTCCCTGCCTAGCTAGCCGTCACGCTCGCCGTCGTGCCAGACGTCGTGCTGTCCGTCCGTCATGCTGGCCGTCACTCTCGCCGCCGTGCTGGCCGTCACTCTCGCCGTTGTGCTGACCGTCAGTCTCGCCGTTGTGCGGGCCGTCACTCTCGCTGCTGTGCCGGTCGTCGCACTGTCCGTCCGTCGTTCTGGCCGTCACTCCGTCCGTTGTGCTGTCCGTCACTCCGTCCGTTGTGCTTTCCGTCACTCTCGCCGTTGTGCCGGACGTCGTGCTGTCCGTCCGTCGTGCTGGCCGCCACTCGCCGTCGTGCTGGCCACCACTCTCGCCGTTGTGCTGGCCGTCACGCTCGCCGTCGTGCCGGACGTCGTGCTGTCCGTCTGTCGTGCCGGTCTTCACCCTCGCCGTCGTGCAGACTGTCACTATCGCTGTCGTGCTGGCCGTCACTCTCGCCGTTGTGCTGGCATTTCCGTTTTGCGGGCCATCCGAAGTCTTGGTCGTGCTGGCCGTGCATCGTGCTGACCGTTCATCATGCTGGCTGTCGGATTCCTGGTCGTTGTGCCGGTCGTCACCCTTGCTGCCGTGCTGGCCGTCAGTCGTGGCCGTCACTGTCGCCGTTGTGCTGGTAGTTGGGCTCCTGGTCGTCGTGCAGGTTGTCCGTCGTGATGGCCTTTGTGCTGGCCGTCACTCTCACCGTCGAGCTGTCCGTCCGCTGTCGTGCTGGTCGCCATGCTGGCCCGGTCGTCCTGCTCGCAGTGCGGTCCGTATTGCTCGCAGCTGTGCTGCATGTCACGGTGCCTTTGATGCTGGCCGTGTTGACCAAGCACCTGTCGTCTTGTCTGCCGTTCTGGTCACCGCCGCCGGCTCGTGATGCACATCACTGGCTACCCGAGTTTGTGATGCGGAGTTGAGTGAAACGCATGACTGTCTACGCTGGCATAAGGTGAGGTCGAACTCCACGACGCTGCAGACAACTCGTACACGATGCATTGATTTCGGTACGCTCGCCACCGCGGCGACTATGCTGGGATGATGTTGCTGTCGATGGCTGCTGCTGAACTACCGGACTGTCGTTGGCATCCGTGTCCCCCGCGCTACTTTGCTACGCAGCCGACGAGTCCGGAGGCAGCGGCCGAACGGAGGCCACCGGCGAGGAATGGTGGTTATTACCACAAAGAGCACCCCAGAGTAGATAGTCGACGCCAAGTTCATATTGAACTTGTCGGCAAGACATTCGACATAAACGAAATGTAGATTATCATTCATTACCAAACGCACTGTCTAGCAATCTTGCTGCTGTCACCTGCCCGACGGGAGCAGGTACGTCCGTTGGCTTGTGTGTTTCTTTCAACTTGTAGAGCTCTGCTAATTTGCGAATGTTACCTTTGGGTGAAAAGAGGTTCTTGGAAAGGTAGAAACGGTGGAATTTATCCCAGCAAGTGAAGTCCGTGTCGGGGCACATATAGTCCTTGGGTTCATCGTTGTAAACTCCTCTACAAAGGCAGACGTTGTGCTTACCACAATAATCTGTCTTTTCAGTCGGCCACCGGTCCTCCCAGCGACAGACAACACAGGCCCTTCGCTTCCGACCACAGTTTTTCAGTATATGTAGCGATGCTACAGCTGAGCATTGCTTCTTGGGACTTCCGTCCGCATTGACGGACACAAACACAGCCGGAGTATCACTCCCGCTTGGTGACACATTTGCGCTCGAGCCAACATCCTGAAAGGCTATCCTACCATCACTAGGAGCATCGGCCCACTTGCCGGATATGAGTTCCGACGCAAGCTCCACAATAAAGGCGCGGTGGGGATCGCGTTGCCCCGACGTATCCACCACAATACGGCGGGTAAGGTAAGCATTTGATCTCGCGATATCGGAAGAGAGCAAGTGCTAATTTTTTGTGCCACTTTTTGTAGGAATGTCCATCCGCAATCGAGAACCGAGCACGAATCTGGTCGAGGCGATCTACACCCTGCATGTGTTTGTTGTACTGCCTCACGCATGCTGGTGCTGGGTAACTTTGGCTAGTATTTCCCACTCGACGCTCGACATTTCTAATGGCCGATGAATCTGCATTTGAAACAATTTGTACAACGCTGCTGTCGCACCACGAGGCTGCGACGATAGCATGCTCCGCAGATACACCCTGCCTGTATTCGCCACGAGAAGCTCTCTTTTGTCTAGCACAGTATGTTTCGGAAAATGCTTACTCGGTCCACGCACAGTCCCACGAGCATATAATCCCCTAAGTCGTAGTGCTTGCAGTAGTTGTACCGACGTGTAGTAGTTATCCATATTCACAATGCGATTCGAGCCGTGTATGGAGCGTCACCTCCGGCACGATTCTTCGAATGGCCGACACGTTTGCTTCCACCCATTCTTCCTGCATACTCTGCGCTTCATCTGCAGGTGCGACACCGTCGAGTCGGTCGTTAATGCTACTCTTACAGTGGAAGCGATAATTGGTTGCTATCCATGTCGTCGCGCAGCACAACATGTATAGCTTAAAGTGATATTTACCAGTTGGTTTCATAGGATTGAAAACTATAACATGCCGACCATGTCGTGAACGGCAAGCCACACTTGCCTCATCCAGGGCCACGTCACGCCCCATAGTGATATACATTCCACCCGTGCACTTTAAGAGGTTGTGAAGCGGCCGTATTCTCGCAGCGGGGTCGCGCTGGACTGAGGACGGGGATGCTCTGAAGCAAAAGCATTTTCGAAGAACCTTAAACCGGCGCAGGGACATTATGCTTTCCAAGCCGGAGGAGCTGGCGTTGCCCAGTATTGCGTCCTCAGACTGAGCTCCCCAGTAGTTAGCATACTCGCCTTTTTCGTTGATGCTCATAAAGAAAAGAATCCCGATGAACTTCATCAACTCCGAAAGCGTAACAAGTGGTTGTAATTTCACGCCCTTCCCAGCAGCGTACGCGTTGACTTCAATCACAATCTGCCTCCAAAAGTATACTGGAATACTGGAATATAGGCAAGAAAACTAGAGGATGCTGAATGCGTAAAGAGATGAACGCATTTGGGACGCACAACTGTAGTTGTAGTTCCATCGCTGTGACTGTACAAATCGTTGGGGCCTTCCATCTCAATTCTCGGATCAAATTTCATGCTCCTCACCTTCTCCACTTCTGCTAGACTCGTAGGGATCGGCTGGTCCGGATCAAATTCCGTGAGATGCTCTACCTCCACTAGGTCTTCTAACATGGCCTCGGACGGGAGATCATCATCTACAGGAGCTGTAGTTAGTCCGGTCCATGAGGATTTGAGCGTTGTTCTGGTTAGTGCTCTATAGACCTCGATGCCGCGTTGGATAATGCCGACTCGAACAGAGTGAGAATACTTGTGGAATAGACTATCCAGCCATCTAAACTCGTAGAGAAGGACTTTTTCTCAACGTATTGCCTGCAAACACGACCCGTAATGTAGGATGCACCAGCTTGCCGAAATATCGGCGCCAACCTTTTGGTCATCAGCCACGTCTCTTTCGGGGGTTGTACGCCACCAAACTGTTCACGTAAACCTCCGAGCTCTGCGGCAGCGACTCGGCTACATTTTGTTCGCATGTCTCGCCAGTATCAGGGTCAATTACTCCACTCTCGCCAGGCTCTCCACTATCGTAACCAGCTCCAACCCCATCGAACTCAAACTCTCCACTTAGATCAGGTTGTTCAGTATATTCATGCTCTTCAATGTCGACATGACCAGCAGATGTAGTAGAGGGAAGCTCTTCAGTTATACCACGTCCTCTACCGTGCCCACGGCCGCGGCCTCTCCCTTCACCCCGACCTCGACCGCGGCCTCGACCACGACCTCGCCCTTCACCCCGACTGTGCCCTCGTTCTCGAACTCGACCTCGCCCCTCACCCCGGCGACGCCCGTCACGTAGCCCAAGTACTTTGCCTTGGTCACCGTCACCGTGGCCGCCTCCGTCGGGTACTGCACCGCCGCGAGCGTTTCCACCTTGGCTGCCTCCGCCGCGCATTGCATCGATGCGCACATCTCCACCTTGGCCACCTCCGTGGGGTAAAGCGCCGCCGCGAGCGTCTCCGCCTCGACTGACATCGCTGCGTACCGCACCGACGCGTGCATCACCATCACCTTGGTTGCCGTCACCTTGCACGGCACCACTGTTAACGTTTACAGCTTGGCTGGCTTCACCGCGCACTGCACCGACGGGCACGGCTCCACCTTGGCTGTCTCCGCCGGGTACAGCACCACCGCGAGCGTCTCCACTTTGGCTACCTCTGCGGCGCACTGCACCGATGAGCACGACTTCACCTTGGTCGCCTCGACCGGGTACTGCACCGCCGCGATCGTCTCCACCTTGAACGTCTCCACCGTGTCTGCGTCTACCGCGCACTACACCTGCGCTATCTTCGTCATCGTAGTTGCGTGCTAAACTTTGGTCACGCCCTCCTTCACGACTGGCTTGTCCATCTCCACCTCGCACTACGCCTTCACCTTCTCGTCGCTCATGGCTTCGAGGAAGTACTCTCACAATGTTGCCCTCGCGCTGGATGAGTTGATTGCCCTGCTTCTGATAGTAGGCCACGACTGCACTCTCCCTAGCAGATAATCTGTGCCTTCAATTCCGTCAAGGTTGCCGCCGGGTCTAATGTAGTGAAATCTGCTATCAAGGCTTCGTAGCGTGGGCGGTTTAGCAGTCCACCCGTCGTGGCGAAGAACCCGCCAGATTTCCTTGAACAACACCGTGTCATCTGCATGGCGCTTAGTTAGTTGTTTATGCGCAATATATTCTAGGTTGAGCTCTTACCTTGCGATGGCGGACGTCCAGTGGACGGGCAGCTCCTTCGGCGGCGCTTGGCCACGCTTTCGTCCAGCGGAGGTGGCGGCCGATTTCTCGGCATCTCTGTCTACTTGGCCTGGATTTCACGAGTGAGAGAAGCCCATCCACTTGCGTACCCCGGGAAGATACAGCGAAGATACGCGTGCTCCCACTCACGCGGATGAGCTTCCCCAGCTTGCCGTCATGCAGGTCTCCGCACAGCTCCAGCCAATCACGCGATGCTGATAGCCAGCTGGTGCCCTTTCAAGAAGGCGACCCTTCAAAAGATTTGGTTTCAGCCAATTGGAATCCTCGCTGAGTAGTACCGTGGCCGCATGGATGGAGGCATTTTGCCTCCTTTCATTATGTACCCACTGAAACGGGCCCAAACCGCCTAAAATGGCTACACGCCGATGGCGGCATTTTGCCTCCTTCTATTTCTTAACTTCTTGAACTAGTATAGTATACAAAGTCCCTGTGATCGCGAAAGGGTTAAACGATGAATAAACATAAACAAGGAAACCGAGATAGTGCCTTGTGGAGCACAGCTGTGTAGTATGTATGTGTAGGAAGCGCGTACACAGATACAGGGTAACATGTTTGCTAACACCACTTACAGTTAGTTAGTGTTTAGTAAAAATCACCATGCTTACGAAGTACACCAGGGATACTAGTTTGGCGGTGTAGCACAAGTTGCTGACTAATGCATTATCATCGACATATCATATAATATAAGGCCTCCATCCGAGGTAGACTCACAATTTACAGCGTTTTTTCCTCACAAAGTTCGACTTGATTTTATTCATGGGCGGAGTATTGTGCGTTCCATTCGAAATTTCTCAGGCGAATCGACACGCAAATCGCGCAAGCCATACAAAACTAAGCATAACAAGATGTCGTACTTGGTTTACTAGTTGCTGTGCTACCCTATTACTTCAGGGCGATTCGTTAAATGCCCCGTTTTAAACGAGAATGACTTGGATTTGTATCAGGGAGTGTCAGAGTTGCAAAAAAATGGTTCTAAATCCCACGGGGTTTCCGAAAGAAATAGCATTAAATTTTGCCGCATGACCAGGCCTGTTAAATAGATGGAATTCCCATCTTTCTCACAAACAAGCTATAGAATTTGTGAGAAAGATGGGAATTCCATCTATTTAACAGGCCTGGTCATGCGGCAAAATTTAATGCTATAGAATTAGCATGGAATTCCCATCTTTCTCACAAACAAGCTATAGAATTTGTGAGAAAGATGGGAATTCCATCTATTTAACAGGCTTGGTCATGCGGCAAAATTTAATGCTATTGGTGGGTCAAACCAAGGATTTATTTGTGGGATAATGTGGGCCGATTCAAAGTTTTCATATTATTTGGTTGTATGATGCCTCCTCCGATAAGTCAGTGACGAGTTTATCTCCCACTCAAGTGCTGTGAATGAACGCCAGTAAAAACAATGTCAAAACACCGCCGATTCGATGCAGTACCAAACTGATCAACTGGGGCCCCATGCTTTCACAAAGAACTCGATAGTTTCTCTATCACCTTGGCCAGCTCGGGTTCATTTTTGTCGTGGGTTGTATGAGACGCTGAGGCTCCAGCTCGGTCTTATCAATCTTCTCAGCTGTTGCTTGCGTCGTGTAGATGTGACCGGTGACCATAAAGCAACTCCAAAATTGGCAGTATTACTAATGGCAGCACTTGGCCTATTGATCGAGAGCAAACTCCGCGCAATGTAATATATTGCCGTGCTTGGCAAGACTAAAATTTAGTCTTGTCATGCACGGCAATAATATTTAATGCTAGTTAGTCTTGCCAAGCACGGCTATTGAAGCATTAGCTTCTCGAATAGTCCGTCTCTGAGTCTGTCACTGGGCAGTTAATCTTCATGTTGTTTGTACCGCTCAATGGAAAGAAGGCCTAGACTTATAAGCCATGTGCACGCTGTCGAAAGCATGTTTGTGACTGTATTGAAACACTACCACACGATCAACCGCTGTAGTGTTTAGCTCGACGACTCAGAGGCCATAGTTGACTCCACGAATCTGCTGGATTGTGTTTGGGGGTAGCTTTTTACACGGATTAGAGCATAAAATGCCTCTGAACTCTTGTTTCTTTGAGATCTCCCACAAATTATTCGTGGTATACTGTGGGAAAATGGCTCGATTTCCCACAATTAAACAGGCGCACTCATGGCTGAAGGGGTATCAGAGTTGCCAGCGTAATCGCATGTGTAGTCTGATTAGGGAAAGTATAGCATAGTTTTAGTTTTTCAGTGAGGTACATTGACGTCATTTAGATGCTCTAACGACTTCCTATGTACGTCCTGGTGGTCGTCCCTATGTCGTCCACTAGCTTTTCTGCCCGGTCCGAGCACATGCTCCGCCGTTCCCGTCTTTCCTCCTTACCGTCAGCCGTATTCGCATTATCTCAACATGAGCTCGTCCACGACCCCTTCCGTATCAATTATGTCCTTGTTCGCTCTCCAATGAGCCTCGTCCGTTTGCTGGTGTTGCAACACAACCCCCATCTCTCCTGAGGCAGTTGGCCTGCTGTCACATGCTCCTGCACGCTTGCTCTTGAGTCCATGGCCAAGTTGGCTAAGCAATCCGCCATTTTGTTATGTTGTCTCAGATGGTGCTTCCACTGCACGACCTGCAACGTGTCAGCCAGGCGCCTACACCGCCAGTAAATGTGCTTGAGGCGCCGCGCCTTTGGCGGCTTCCGTCTCTCCTGTTGTGAGATGATCATTTTACTGTCCCCGATGACATAAAGTGGTATGTACCTCTTGATTACACACGCTCTTAGGCCACATAGTAATCCCATGTTTTCGGCCACGTTGTTGGTGATTCTGGTGCTGGCATAAGACATGTAGCCAAGCCAGCACACAGTAGCCTTCTCCCCGGCGTGTCCTGCTCGTAGCACAACTGCTCCGCTACCACCCGGTCCAGGGTTGCCTCTAGAACCCCCGTCGAAAAAGAGTAGATAAACTGCCTGCTCTGCTGGTCCTGGAATTGGCGATCCGGTACCGTTTCCTGTCGTAAGCAGCCGGTAGATTTTGCTTGATATTCTCGCCGTAAGCTCACAGCGTGGCTGCTCCTGTGGTGCGCAGGAGATTGTGCGATATGCTTGACGAAGACGTGCCCGCAGGCTGGTGATATGCACCGCGGAAAGTATAGCATAGCGCCGCTAGTGGTGAAGACTAACTCGTCCCTGTGCCTCTCAGCTGCTGATCGACATCATCACTGTAATGAGGTGTCCAAGGCAGTGCTGCAGCTATGGGTAAATCAGCAGCGGAGCTGCAATAGTAAAGTAATCCAGCCGTCGAGAATAAGAATAATGCAGAGTGTATGTGGAGAAACTCTTAGAAGCCCGTCAAAAAACGTTGCTTGATCTGTTGCTATGTTGCTTTTGTTCCTGTTGCGTACATGTCCTTTTGTCATCAATGATTATAGCTACATAGCACCACATCAATTCGCCACACTCATGCCCAAGTGGAGAGCGCTGTAAGCGCTTACCTAATGGGGTCTGTTAGTCACTAGACGCACTGTGGAAATATCCAGCGAGGTTTGCTCCGCAGGTGTCCCGCCATAGCGCCCTTAACGCACCGGCATCCGTGGTGCACCAATATGCCCTGTCAAACGACATATCTGGGATTTACTCTAAAATCACACATTCCAAATCATCCAACTCTGGAGGTAGCTGATTTGGCAGATGTGTTATTTAGGTCGGAAGTCTCATGGGATTTTGGATCCACTTTTTGCAACTCCGATACCCCTATTGGATCGGGTTGACTTGAGTTTACGATCTTCCCAGATCGGCAAATTTGGCCGGAATTCACAATACGTAGAGGATCTCTAGCGGTAGAGCTGTTGATATCGTATATTTAGCAGGCAAGCCTCATGTTGTTTAAGCTTGAGCACTAGCATTTCGCAATTCTCACAGCGGTGCGGCTGTTGATTGCGAATTACTTAAGCTCTTCGTGCTATTTCCCGTTACGTATAGAGCACGAAGAATATTACTAGAGGCAGCGATGTTATATCTTCTTGACACTTGGCAGCACCAATGGCTCCAGTATTCCTATTCTAAATGCTAAATTTGACATTTGTCACGTGCTTAGCACCGCCGTTGGAGGTGCTACTATAAACGAAAACCGATGCATCAGCTGCGATTGTTACCCTATTCGTATTCGAGAACAGTTGATAAATACCCACAAATAAAATCACCCAGTGAGTGATTTCTTGTCTTATCGCATTTGTGCGAGAATAAAGCGGGCACTCGAGCTGCACGGATTATGCTCAGCACTCTTTCAGCGCGTTGCTTCGCAGGAGAAGGCATGTCGAGTATATATTGCATCTCGATAAGAAGGCGCACCGATCATGAAGCTCTGGCATTGTATAAATGGGTGGCTTCTATCATACAACCATTCAAAGCCAACGCTGTCAGTCGACTGGATGAGACCTGCCATGTATCGTGTGCTCCATTCCTTTCCTGAGGTACATATTTTTTAATCGTGTACGAACGTGTCCGCCGAGCGCAGCATCTGCCAGGCGTGGTTGACTTGGAGCACGGCGCACAAGTCGACAGGCGACACGAAAGCGAGGCCATCTTTCTCCACGGGCGCGTGGAAGAGGCCGGTCGTGCTGGACTGATTTAGTTTGAACATGTGGCGCAGGTCGCGCGCCAGCGCCGAGTCCATGCTTTCCAGTTGCGTCTTGTACGCGCGCATGGCGCAGCAGGTCGTCCGCTTTAGGGTAGACATACGTCTTGATCGCCTTGACCTTCTGCCACGGGGCGAGTGGTGACCGGAAGATGGCCACCATCATGCGCTTCATCTCCTGCAGCACGGGTCCCATCGATCCGCGGTGCTGCGCATGGTTAAAGCCACCCCCGCGCTAATGGGCGCGCTTGATGCCGTCGACCGACGTGCTATACGTCTTCAAGTCGTCGCACACGCGGTCACTGACACCTTGCGGTCGACAGTCACTGGCACACCAATCTCTGGGGCGAGGTCCTGTAACGCTCGCACAAGCGGCATGATGCCGGTGATGAACAGGTACAGGGAAAGGGGACAGCCCTAGAAGACGCCCATGCGTAGCTCGATCGGGGCCGTCGCGCCGTCAGCCGTGTTTGCTACGGTGAACACCGCGCCGTCGTAGATGTTCTGCAGGCGTTCGACGAAGGCGTCGTTCGCGCCGACCGCACGCAGCACTCGCCAGATCAGCTCCGCCGGAATGGAGCCGAAGGCGTACTTGATGTCGTACCAGACGAGGTGGAGCGGCCGAGGTCACCGCCTGGTCTGGTCGAGCACCGCCGTGCTGACGAAGATGTGCTCGGCGCAGCCACTCATGGCTCGGAAGCCCTTCTGCGCGTCCGTGCGGCGGTTATTCCCCTCCAGCCAGTGGACTAGGATCCGCGCGAGCAGGTCGGAGACAACTTCTAGATGCAAGCCTGCAAGCAAATGGGGCGCCAGTTGCCCGGCTTCATCGGGTCACCCTTTTGAAGATCAACTGGACGGTGCCTTCCACACGGCAGGCACCTTTCCGTGCTTCCAGCACACGCAGAAGGCGGCGTGTAGTGCCGGCGGCAGCTCCGGCAGGAACTTCTTGAAAATGTCATGGCCGATGCCATCGATGCCTGGGCCGGAGCGTCCCTGCGCACGGTGAACGGCGTCCTCCACCTCGTCGGCCGTAATATTAGCCGTGAGTGCGTCCATCGCAGCAGTCGCAGGCGGAAGCGCGGCTCACCGGCCCCTTCGTCGAAATCGAACTGTCGCGCTGGCGTGTTCACGCCCTGGAAATATTCGTGCACCTCGGCCCGCGGGATCGGGCATCTTGTCGGAGCCACTGGGTTGGCTGCACCTTCTGGACCGCCTTCGCTTCGGCGAACACCTGCTGCATGCGCGCCTTCTCGCGCGTGCGGAACGTTTGCGGAGCGCGGCGCGCTTCATGGCCGAGCGGATTCGTCCAGCGCGGCGACGTGCCTTCCTGATGGTCGGCTGGGACGGGTTCGGCGCCTGCTGCTCAAATCAAGCTCTCAAACGCCTCGTTCGGGTGCTGGTTGGAGGGTGTCTGTGGCGGTCTGCGGCGGCCCCACTGTCGTCCTGGGTTCTTGGTCTGCTGTCGTGGTCATGGTGGCGGTCGCGAGCGTGCGCAAAGGGCAACAGCGCAGTATAGAGAGACGGCGTGAGCGCTGCGAGGTAACCCTCTGCCGTCTCCCAGTCCTCGACGTCCGTCATCTTGTCCGCGAAGTCGTGCGCAATGGACGCCACAGCCGCGTGCGCCGCAGTCGTCTCGTCCTCCTTCAGTACAGTTCGCAGCTTGAGTCTCAGCTGGCGGGCCGGCACGCTCTCCGTCGAAACTGGCAGGACTGGGAATGTGCGACCGCTGTCACGGCGTACGACCTCCGCA
Source organism: Phytophthora constricta (assembly GCA_011947335.1). Taxonomy (NCBI): domain Eukaryota; phylum Oomycota; class Peronosporomycetes; order Peronosporales; family Peronosporaceae; genus Phytophthora; species Phytophthora constricta. Next base: position 25,807 of record JAAVTI010000199.1, read on the forward strand.
GCCACCCTCCGCTTCCTCCATCGCGTTGGCGTTCGTCATGGCCACGTCCGTCCTCCGGCATATCAGCGCCCGACATCGCCACATCAACTGTACCTGCGCTCGGCCTTCCCGTTGCTGTTGTCGCTGTCTGGTTCACGGGGCATCGACAGCCGTCTCCATTGACGCCATGTGTATCGCATCTCGTGCTGGTGCGGCGATCGTCCAGCGCCTTGTTCGCCAGCGCGTCGGCAACCTTGTTCTCGAGGCTGTCGACGTACTGCAGCCTCGTAGTTCTCGAATTGCCACAGACGTCGACGGGCCTTGTTCCGCAGGTTGCGCAGTCGGTTGTTGTTGCAGGCGTAGTTCCCTCGCACTTGCTCCAGTATGAGCGTACTGTCGCCATTCACCAGCAGGCGACGAGCACCGTGATGCAGCGCGCCTCAAGGCCTTCAATCAGAGCGATATACTCGGCTGTATTGTTAGTGTGGGTCGTGCTGTTAAGATGGTGCGCCATGTCCCACACATTACCGCCGGCAGCGCTGAACGGCGCGGCGCCCGCTCCAACCACCGATCAATCGCAGTCGACCGGCAGCGGCATGCGCCGTCAAAGAATAACGTCCAGGTTGATGCTGGGCTGTCCTCGTCTCGTTCATCGCCGCGGGGGCGTCACATCGCACTTCCTCGGTAGACGTCTGGCCACTGGCATCTTCCATCATCACGACGCCCCGGGGATCCGCTGGTTTCGCTGAGGGGCCGGCTTTTGCTGTCGTACTGGCGCCTGGGGTCGGGTTCGGCGACCCTGCCACCCGGGCATCGGTAGTGGAGCCCCTGACTGGCTCTCACGCATAATTGTCGTCGTCGCTGGTAGCAGCGCGCGATTCGTCGTCGTCGCACAAGTCGTCATCGCACTAGTCGTCATCGCTCTAGTCGTCGACGCTCTCGTCGTCGCGTTCGCACCCGGGTCTCCAGGTGCGTATGCCATCATTCGGCGGAGAAAGACGGCAGTGTAGTCATCTGCACTCGTCTCCATGTTAACATCATTATCCAGGGCCGACGCGGGCGGGGGTCCACACGTCGGCGCTTGTGGCCGCTCAGCGGCGAGTCCGTCGCGGCTGGCTGGCTGCGGGACGCAGCGAGAGCTGCGGAGCGAGGAAGCACACGAAGATGAGAACGACGTGCGTGCCATGGTCGCGAGGAACTAGTGGTTGGGGTGGTTGGGTCTGGAGGAGGATTACGGCGTGTCACCGTGGGCCCTCCCCCAGCCGCCGGTCTGTCTGCTGGTGTTGTCTGCTGCGTCATGGGCGGCGCGGTGCCTGAGGCACTTGGCGCTGTTCCACAGCAGAGGGAGTTGCCGCTGCCCGGTGGGCGAACGCCTCGGCGCAGGCGCATCCGCCGTGGAACATGTCCATGAATGTGGTGCCGCGGTGCCACCGGCGTCGGTGGTCGCGGAGGTCGGCTAGCTGGAATGCCGCGTACGTGCACGCGATGCACGGGAACGAGGCCGCGTTGTGCGTGAACACCGACAGTGTCGCCGGTTGCGGCACGTCGGGGGCGTCAGAGGCAACGTGGCCAGCATCGGCTGGACGTGAGCCATGTGGCTCGCTCGTCCAGTCGTTGCTCTGCATGGGCACGTCAGCCGCGGCAGGGGCGGCGGCGGCGACTCGGACCTCATCAACGTTTTTGCCGGCACGGCCATCGTGGTCGGCGGCAGCAGCAGCATCGTGGTCTTGCGCGGCGTCGCAGTCTTGGGCAGCATCGAGGTCCTGGTCGACGTGGGCGTTGGCAGCAGCAGGGACGAGGCTGGCAGCGTCAGCACTAGCATCCGCGCCTTGGACGATGTTGTCGGCTCGGTCTCGGCCAGCCTCGTCGTCATGGGTGGCGGCACACTCTTGGTCGGCGGCACGGTCTTGGTCGGCAGCACGGTCGTGGGGGCGTCGCAGTTGTCGGCGGCGTCGCGGTCGTGGGCGACGTCACGGGGTGTCGCGGTCGTGGGCGACGTCACGGGGTGTCGCGCCGGCTCCTGCAGCAGCGGCAGCACACGAGCCGCAGCAGTATTGCGGTCGAGGGCATCGGCGGCGGCTCCGGCAGCAGCTTGGTCTCGGGCAGAATGGGCGGCGGCAACGGGTGGCTGTGCGTCGGCGGTCGCGGGCAGCCAGTCATAGGGCGCGGCATCTTCATCGGCGCTCAGGAAGGTCTCGCCGGCCTCGTCCCCCTCGCTCAGGAAGGTCTCGCCGGCCTCGTCCCCATCGCTCAGGAAGTCGCTGTCGGCGCTCAGCACGTCATCGTCGCCGCGCGCCGTCACGGCGCTCGAGGCCGTGCTGCTCGCCGGCGACGCCGGCGGCTGTGAGCCGCTGGACATCGCGCGCCCGCGCGCGAACAGCGAGAAGATAGCCATGAGCAGCAGCACGCAGTAGACAGACAAGTAGAAGTGGCTGCACTAGCAGCAGCGTAGGCTACTTGAGTGCAGGTAGTTGGGAAGGGGAAGGTGGGGGCGGCGCACGCGCTCACCCCCGCTGACAAACATTCTACTGTGGAATTACGCAAAAGAGCATTCCTGAGCCTAACAGCACTGGAGTGCAAGGGGCCTGCTCCGGCTCATGTCAACGCCCTCAATTTTGAATACGTGTATTTCTTAGCCAATTATTAGTCGCTCTGGGTGTGCATGTCTGCTGTTAGCGGTGAGGTTGGGTACGAGAAGCTCGTATCGTGATGCTACTCTAGTGAGTTAAGTGGCTACATTGGGCTGGAGCCGGCGGTATCCTTGCTGGAGAGTGCCGTTGGGGCCGAACAGGCCCAGGTTTCACTATTTCCTGTTGGCGGTGGCGCGGTTAGTGTGACCGGCAGATTATGTGCGTGAGTCGCAGCGGCGCGACTGGCGTCGTCGTCGACCCCGAGTCGGACGAAGCGCACTTAGTTCCGGTTGATCGCGCTGTAGGTGCGCAGTTGGCGTGGCCATGCGCTGTTGCAGTCTTGGTCCCCACCGTGTTGTAGTCCGTCGTCGTCGTGGTGGCGGGGAGGGGCTGGTTCACACGGTGGCCCCCAGCGCGTGAACGTCCTTCGCGGTCTTGGTCTCGCGGTTGATGGTCCTGGGGCAGCAGCGTCTGTCATTGTCCGGGTCATCGCTGGATCAGCCGGTGGAGCCGAGGTCCTAGTCGTCGTCGCCGGTACGGCCGTCGTAGTCGCCGTCATTGGGTTCCTCGAAGTGTCGCCGGTGTTAATCTCGCCGGCGTGCATCTGCCAAATGCGGTAGCTGGCCTGCACGCATGCAACTGATATGCGGCGGTTCAGCTGGTTGGCGGCGCTCTTCGTGAGGCGGAGGTGCTCAGTCAGCACCTTGTAGTTAGACGGGAGCACCGCGCCCAGGGCGCCGTACACTAGAGCCGACACGTGAACACGCCAGCCGAGCACTTCCAGGTACTCTTTGGCGCGCTCGTACTTGGCTATCCTCTCATCGTGGCGGGTGCGCATGTTGCCGACGGCAGGGTCGTCCGTCTTCTGCGCCTCGAAGGCAACAGCAAGATCGCAAATGTACGCTGTGCGCGTGGCCGCGTCAAAGTGTTGAATGTCTGGGCGGAGAGCGCAGCCGGCGGCCAACCCTCGACAAGCGAGTCGAAACGAGCCGACAGCTGACTATTTTGCTTCGTAGTGCCAGGTTCAATGGACTTCTTGATCAGGTCGAGTACGTGGTCGTGTCGACCGTCGATAGCTCTGGCGTTCCAGCGTCGGAGCACTGAGCGAGTGGGCACCAGGTCCACACGTGCTGTCAGCGCAAAGCGATACTCCATGTCGCTCAGTCCACCACCGCATGATACGAACGCACTGCCCGCCCCACTGATGGCACGCACGACATCGCTCTGGGTAGTCAGGTTTTTCCAGTGCGCGAGCTTGCCTAGCTTGATATGCTGGCGGAGTTGGTGCGTGATGTCCTTGTGTGTGAGCGGCTGGGGGCGGTGCGGCACCTTAATTTGCAGCATCATATCCACTTCCATGCCGCCCTCCGTCCTCACTGACTCCGTCGTGAGCTTGAGGCCGCGGGCCGCGAGGTGATCCTTGACGTCCACCCACAAGGAGCTGATGTCGCCCGATTTGCGTTTCTGGCGCGCGAACGGCGACGCGTCTAGCTCGCCGTTGAGGAAGAGCTGGATGGCGTCAGCAGCGCGGCCGCGCCAGTGGCCGGGTCCAGAATGAAGCGCTTCTGTATCGCCTGCCAAACTTGCTCCTGGGCGATCTCCCGCACCAGCACGTCTGGTGAGTGCGGCATCTGCCATGCGTGGCTGATCTGCAGTACAGCACTCAGATCGACCAGCGGCACGAAGCCGAGTCCTCCCTTGTTCACAGGCGCGTGGAACAGTCCCGTTGTGCTGGACTGGTTCAGCTTGAACAGGTGGCGCAGGCCGCGCGCCAGCGCCGAGTCTACGCTTTCGAGCTGTGTCTTGTACGCGCGCACGTGACGCAGCAGGTAGTCGGCTTTAGGGTAGACATACGTCTTGATCGCCTTGTCCTTCTGCCACGGGGCGAGTGGCGACCGGAAGATGGCCGCCATCATGCGCTTCATCTCCTGCAGCACGGGTCCCATCGACCCGCGGTGCTGCGCGTGGTTGAGGCCATCCCCCACGCCCAGATACGTGTAGCCCTCGGCCATCTTCAGCGACGGGATGGCATCTCCGTCCAGCAGTAGTTTCACTGAGTCCTCGCGGAGGTGGCCGTGGGCATCTGTCTTCACAGATAGCGAGGCGCACTTGGCCGCGTTTGCCTTCATTGTCGACCACCTCAGGAACCGCACGACTACTGAATGAGCGCGTTGGCCGATGTGCTGTACGTCTTCAAATCGTCGGCGTACGCTGTCACTGACACCTTGCGGTCGGTGGTCATAGGCACTCAATCTCCGGTGCGAGGGCCTGCAACGCTCGCACAAGTGGCATTAGGCCAACGAGAAACAGGTATGGAGATAGGGGGCAGCCCTGGAAGACGCCCATACGCAGCTCGATTGGGTCCGTTGCTCCGTCCGCCGTGTTCGCGACGGTGAAGACTGCACCGTCGTAGATGGCCTCCAACCTGTCCACGAAGGCGTTGATCGCGCCAATTGCGCGCAGAACTCGTCAGATCAGTTCGGGCGGCACGGAGCCGAAGGCATTCTTCACATCGTACCAGACGAGGTGCAGCGGGCGTGGCCGCCGCTTGGTCTAGTCGAGTACGGCCGTGCTCACGAAGTTGTGTTCAGCGCAGCCATTTATACGGCGGAAGCCCTTTTGTGCGTCAGTCAATCGACCATTGTCTTCCAGCCAGCGTACGAGGCGTCGCGCGAGCAGGTCTGAGTAAAGTTTGTAGATGCTCGCTTGTAAACAAATGGGTGCCAGTTCCCCGGCGTGGCTGGGTCGCCCATTTTGTAGATCAACTGGACGGTGCCCACCTTCCACACAGCGGGAACCTTGCCATGCTTCCAGCATACGGCGAAGGCGGCGTGCAGCGCCGGCAGCAGCTCCGTTGAAAACTTCTTGAAAATGTCGTGGCCTACACCATCCATGCCCGGGCTAGATCGTCCTTGTGCGCGGTGCACCGCGTCCTCAACTTCGTCGGCTGTAACGTTGGCCGTGAGTGCATCCATCACTGCAGATGCAGGCGGGAGCGCAGCCAGTAGTTAACGGAAGGGCTCGCCGGCCTCGTCGTCGAAGTCGAACTGGCGCGCTGGAGTATTCACGCCCTGAAAGTACTCGTACACATCGGCACGCGGTATCGGGCATCGCGTAGGGGCTGTTGGGTTGGCTGCACCTTCGGGGTCCGCCTTCGCTTCGGCGAATACCTGCTGCATGCACGCCTTCTCGTGTGTGTGGAACTTCGTGCGGAGAGACGCGCGCTTCATGGCAGCGCGGATTCGTCCCGCTCGGCGTCGTGCCTTCCGGATGGTTATCTGTGATGGGTTCGACGCTTGCTGGGCACTCTCAATCTGTCAAGCGCTTCGTTCAGGCGGGTATTGCCGTGGGTACGCGGTGGTCGGCGGCGACCTTGCTGGCGTCCGGGGTTCCTGGCCGGTCGTCTCGGTCGTGGTGGCGGCCGCATTCGCTGTGCGAAGGGCAGCAGCGCCGTGTACAACGACGGCGTGAGCGCGGAGAGGTACCCCTCCGCAGTAGGCCAGTCCTCAACGTCGGTCAGCTTGTCCGCAACGTCGTAAGCGACGGCCTGCACGGCAGCATGTGCCGCCGCCAGTTCATCATCCTTGAGATTGCGGCGCAGTTTCAGTCGGGGCTGACGAGCGGGTACACTACTCGGAGAGATCGGTAGGACCGGGAACGTGTGGCCTCTGTCGCGGCGGGCGATGTCCGCAGCCTCCTCCGCGGTCTCCTGTTCGTCAACGGGCTCCATGCCGAGATCATCACGAGTGTCCTGCAGTGCTCGAGGTGGGGCTGGTCCTTGTCGAGGTGTGGGGGACGGTTCTTGCGTCACTCGCTGGCTACATCTCACCCCATTAACGCCGTGGGCGGCGCACTCAGTCATAGTCCGTCGGGGGTCCAAGGCCTTGTTCGCGAGTCCGTCGGCGACCCGGTTGCGCAGTCGGTCCACGTGGTGCAGCTCAGTGTGGTCGAACTGGCGGAGCAGTCGTCGCGCCTTGTTGCGCAGCTTGCGTAGTCTGGTATTGTTGCAGGCGAACTGTCCCCGCACCTGCTGCAGGAGCAGTGTACTATCACCATTCACAACTAAGCGTCTCACGCCGTGATGCAGCGCACCGCTGCGGCCTTCGATGAGGGCAATGTATTCAGCGGTGTTGTTAGTGTGGGTCGTGCTATTAAGGTAGCGAGCGACATTCCACTGGTTCACTTCGTCTGCATCGAAAAGCGTGGCGCCAGCGCCTGCTGCCGCTCCAATCGCAGTCGACCGACGACGGCATGCGCCGTCAAAAAATAATGTCCAGGTCGCTGTATCAGGTTGCTGCTGGGCTGTGCTTGTCTCGTTCGTCGCCGCGGGGCTTCACCTCGCACTTCCTCGGTAGCCGTCTGGCCACTGGCATCATCCATCATCACGTCGCCCCGGGAATCCGCTGGTTTCGCTGATGGGGGCGGCTGGCTGTCGTACTGGCGTCTGGGGTCGGGTTCGGCGACCCTGCTACCCCGGGCATCGGTAGTGGAGCCCCTGGCTGGCTCTCATACAGAATCGGCGTCGCTGGTAGCGGCGCGCGCTCCATCGTCGTCGCACACGTCGTCATTGCACCCGTCGTCATCGCTCTAGTCGTCGACGCTCCTGTCGTCGCGGTCGCACCCGGGTCATCCGGTGCGTATGCCATCATTCGGCGGAGAAAGACGGCAGTGTAGCCATCTGCACTCGTCTCCATGTCAACATCATTATCCAGGGCCGACGCGGGCGGGGGTCCACACGCCGGCGCTTATGGCCGCTCAGCGGTGAATCCAGTACGTTCTGCGAGCTTAACGACCCTGCTGCATGGGCAGGGCGAGGGGGTACACGAGGTGCAAAACGTTGCGCACGCCACGGCCGAAAGGAAGTAGTGTTAGTGGTGGCTGTGTCTGGGGGAGGATTACGGCGTGTCACCGTGGGCCCTCCCCAGCCGCCGTGCTGTCTGCTGGTGGTGCTTGCGGTGTCGACGCAACGGAGCTTGGTGCCGAACTGCACGCGAGGCTGTGTCGCGTGGCTGCTGCTCTGCTAGAGAACGAGGCAGCGCACGCGCATCCTCCATGAAATACGTCGGTTAAAACGACGTATCGGTGTCGACGGCGGTGGTGGTCACGTAGTTCCGCCAGCTACGGCGCCGAAAAATCACAACGTGTGCAGGAAAATGCGGCTCCATTGTGTGCGAAGATCGAAATATTAGTGCTCGTGGTAGTCGTTCCGGTGGTCGTACCCGTGAGCGTCGCCGTCGTAGTCGTGGGGTCCGATGTGGCGATCTCCGACAAAGTGGTTGCGCTGGGGGCACGTCCAGCGGCACGTCTGCGCTCTGTCTCGTTGTATTATGCGCCACCGTATCATCGGCGGCGCCGTTGCCTTCACGCCGGCCGCGGTCCAGTGGAGAGCCGTTGGGCTCGGTCGTCTCGCTTGTCTCGGCGGGCGCGTTCGTCGTCGTCAGTCGCGGGGCCGTTTGTCGGTCGTCTCGGTGGTCGCGCTGGTGATGGCGGCGTCGGTCGTTTCGGTGGTCGCGGCGGCGGTGGTGGCAGCGGTGGTGGTGGCAGCGTCAGCCGCCGAATCGTCAGCCGCAACGTCGCCCTCATGGCCCTCGTCGCCCTCGTCGCCCCTGTTGTCGCCCTCGTCGCCCTCGCCGTCGTCCCCGTCGTCAGCACCTTCAGCAGCAACGGGTGGCTGTGCGCCGTCTGGCGCGGGCAGCCATTCGCCGGCGATGGTTGGCGGCGACGACAGAGGCGGCCCCAGCAGCACACCGTCCACCGCAGTGTCCTCGTCCGCGCTCCAGTAGTCCTCGTCGACACTCAGCACGTCGTCGTCTCCGCGCGCCGTCACGGCGCTCGAGGCCGTGCTGCTCGCCGGCGACGCCGGCGGCTGCGAACCACTGGACATCGCCCGAACAGCGAGAAAATAGTCATCGCACACGCACACGCCGACACGCAGCAGTACAGCAAGTAGAATGTAGCTGCGCCAATAACAAAGGCGCAGGTGGGGAACATAGGGAGGATGGGGGCGGCGCACGCGCTCACCCCCGCTGACAAAAATTCTACTGTGGAATTACTCAAAAGAGCATTCCTGAACCCTTACAGCACCGGAGTGCAAGGGGCCTGCTCCGGCTCATGTCAACGCCCTCAATGAGCAGCGTCAAGCACCAGTCAGGTAAGTATGAGTTGTTAAATGCTTTTGACCTGGCAACGAATACTCATGTATGTTCCACACGAGCAGGTGGTGTAAAATAAGGTCAATTGTGATTGATCGAAAGGGCGGAGAAAATAAGCCGATGCAGATTGGCCAGTAAGAGCATCTCCACCGGTTGGGACAACGTCAAAAGTTAGAGGCTAAGTTTAACAAGCTTTACCTGACCACCTCACAGCGGTACGCTTTGGTGCTTGTAGCATCGTCGAGCAGTAACCATCATGAGTAGACTTGTTATTTAGGTCGTTATTAGTAGTTAATAGAGTTAACCACAGTTATTAAACTGTTTCAGGTTAACCCTTTCACTACCGAGCAAAATCGGGCCCCTTGCAGGTCAGCCAGCGCCGAGTCCTGCTCGACCGTTGAAGATGTCCATGCGCTTCGTTTGCATTCTCCTTGCCGCCACGGCCATCCTCCTTCCATGGTGCGAAGCTGCCTCAGTCGCCAGAAACAAGGGCGATTCTGCCCTCGCCAAAGATCTGCTCCCGTTCGCCTAGCACTCGGTCGATGCGGTCCGAACCAGAAACCTGAGAACCAACAAGTTGGATGACGACGACAACTCGAACGACGACGATGACATAAGCGTGGCTCCGCGCGATGGCGAAGAGCGAGCGATAACGCCTGTTCAAGAGAAATGGAAGGAAGCGCTGTACAAGCTCAAAAAACAGACCCTGGTAAAACTGCCGGGTGAGAAGCATGATGCTGCCGACTTGGCTTTTGCTAGCATGACGAAAAGGCTTGACCCAACCGGTAAACATTATGAGGAGTTTTTGAAAATGAGCCAGAAGGATGTGAACAGCCAAATGGACGGGATATTCTCCAAGCTGAAGTCACAAGGAGTGACGCCGAGCGAAGTGACGCCGAGCGAAGTGACGCGATCTATACTGACCAAAAGTTCCGTGGTCGTGATATCAGTGACATGACCGATTAAGAGGTTTCGGCCCTGGCAGGGCAGTTTAGGCTTTGGATGGCAAAACAGCCAAAGTGATAAACTCAGAAGCCTCAATGGGGCTCCACCATGGGCCCGTAAATGAGGATGTGCTTCTCTCCTATTGGCTGAAAATGACATGTGGACAGCCTTTTTCCATGTGACGGGCGCTAACAGGTCCGTGGTGGACCCGCAAGAGACCATCCTCCTAGAAGTACCGTACATCCCACAATAATCCGAAGCTCTGGTAGCCACGAATTTTGCTCTTGGCGCTTCTGGCAAAGTGGCGTGAGGCCACTTTGCCAGAAGCGCGCCAAGAGCAAGATGGACATCGCTGAACTGCTGAACAACGCGGAAGAGGCTTCGAGTGACTGGGAGTTCGACGTAGATGAAGCAAACGAGATCGAGGAGGGGATGCTACCGCTCGATGGGAATGCAGAGGAGGAGGTTAGGACAGAGTCTGATGATGAATCGAGCCCGGAAACACGGCCTACATCAGCGACACCAGAGCGCCGTACAGGGAATAAGTACGTCGACAACTTAATTTGGGATAGTGGTTTGCATTTAGTTCGCTAGCGAGAGGTACATGCTGCCTACAGAGAGCGCCAGGAGCTCGGGCTGTTCTCATTATTTTTCACTAGAGATTTTCGAACTCATTGAGGAAGCGGAATAATGAAAACTCCGCGAAAAAGGCAAGGAGCTGCTAACCTCAGTTGGAATGGATGCCTTTCTGGGTTTAGAAGTTGCTATGAGCATTTCACCGCTTACAGAACTCGCTGGGTTCTGGTCGACGAAGATGTTTTTAGGGCATCAAGATAATACACCAATGAATTTACCTGCCGATTGCAGTGGTCTTTGTCATATGCTTCTCAACGCACATAGGGAAGAGCACGATGCCTCTTTCGACAGGCACCCATTTTTCTTGTAGTGATAGATCTGGTAAAGGACCTTCCTCATGCTGCGCGGCGCACACCGCCTTCGCTTGCAGGCCAGTATCCTCTGTCTGCCCGCCAACATCTCCGCACCGTACTGATCCGGGAAGCACCGCAGTATCTACATATCGCCGCACGTGTCGCCGACGCTGGTCATTGCCGTTTCGTTTCAAAATTGCAAATGGCAGTACCGTGGGTTTCATTGGGAGCTCCACGTGTGCCGTTATCGCCAAATAATTGGCCGATGTGTTTACCACATCATGCACTGATTGACCCAATAATAGGTCCACAATGAACCCTAAAAAATCGCTGGTAGTGAAATGGTTAATAGCCCCACTGTTCTTTGGCTTATTACAGAATGTGACCACATTGACATGCATCGTTTAAAACCAAAAGATCGCGATCTTAGCAACCCAGAAATTACAAACCCACGTGTGCCCCTCGCTTGGATCTTCAAATCCGCTGGGTTCTTAGAGTTAAGAGGAGTTAATAACACTCTAATTGCAAAGAAAGGTTATCAACTCTAAGAGACCCTAATGACTAAGTAACAACTCTAAGCATGATCCTCCAAAAGCTGACAAAACACAGCCAGCGTTGGTCAATAACGTATTCTTCATCACTTCGCATTGGCTGTCATTCCCTGGGCAACGACAGTTAACAGAGTCCATACACGAAGTTGCACCATTCTTGTCATGCTAGATTTAACCGCTAGGTTAAGGCCCCAACAAATTTAACGAGGGTTTAACCGAAAACGCAGATTTGACCCACGTTGACAGTACCGGTGCGGGATCAGCTCCTACCAAATCGATGATTCTACCCCACCGGTAGGTATGCTCTAACGGCTTGCTAAACGCTAGGTCATTGGCCGATACTAAGTTGGGCCGAGAACCGTATTCAAACGGTGAAGGCATTCCAGTGGGGACTCATCCGATTGCTTCCACCGTGGTATTACTGTCTCGTGAGCAGCATAGAGCGGCACCACATCTAGAGCCGAATGGATTTTTACCCATTCAAGATGAAAATACCGCATTAAACAGTCGTTTAAACCATTTTTTTATTGTGAAAGTATATAAAGGTATAAAGAAGTATAAAACAGAAGATAACGACGAGAGTGTTATTAGATGTCTTATATTGATGAGAATGCTCTTTTTAACTACAAGAACTCTAATACAGAATCAAATATCTAATATCCATAGGAGGTGAAAACAATGGCAAGACTGCTAGACACCATATATAGAATAGAAGGCTCCTTTTAACTACAAGGATTCAAATACAGAATCAAATACCTAATATTCATAGGAGGTAAAATATACTTAATATACACCAATGTCGCCGAAAAATCTCACATACAAATCTGACAACACATTTTTGACCAAGTACTACCTTAATATAAATATTTAAATATCAAGATCATAATTAATAAAGTCTGATCCTGATGTTTAAACTACTCAGTATATAAATAAACTTTTGATATTAGCGATGTGCAACTACATTATGAGAAATGGAAAACTATGTCCTAAGGCTTCATCTAAAGATAGATGTTCCAGTCATCCACTAAGCCAATTTCCAGGTTCTGTATCAGATGTTAATAAGGCAGAGGAAATGATTTTAGCTATTTTCGATGCTAACCCTCCTGACGTTGTTTCATGTCCTTGCGGAAAATCTACAAAGCGTTGGAATTATGCACACCATTGCTCTTTTCCAAAACATAAAGCATGGTCTAATACCATGGATGACCCGAAAATACTAAGATCATGGATTGCTACTGGTAAAGAACTTGGTGGATTTAAGTAATTAAACCAGTATTTTTTCTATCCGACTCAATTTATTTTTGATTCTGACAAATAAAAAGTGCTAGTATATAATAAGTATGACTTACTCAAGCGAATATTACCAAGCCATGAAGGATAACATCAAAGCAGTACAGAAGCGTTACTATCTTAAGACACGTGAAACACGACTAGCTAAGCAAAAGCTTATGATGATTTGCATCGCGACGAAATCAGTCAACGTAAGCGCAACAATAGACAATCTAGAGTTCAAGTTCCGAATGACACACCTACAAGTGCTGTAGCACCCGAAAATGAACAAGTTGCTACAGAAATCAATTAATTATATAATATTTTTTTGTATCTTCTACAATATAAAGTCCATTCTAAGGGGAGATCTTATAATATAAAGGATTTTTACAAGATAATATAACAAGCGAAATATAACCATGCTCGGATACGAACTCGAAGGACTTAGACGAATCGGTATTCCGTACATCAAATGGGGTTCCAGTTTCCGCGTCAAGGTGCGTGGACGAACCGAAAGGATGGTTTACATCGGCGATGTAACCAAATTAAAAAATAAGCAACTAATTGCTAAGCAATACAAAGTGCCTATGGATGATTTAAAGAAGCATCTTTCACCTGATTACAAGGATGATCCGGCTTACCGCTTTACAAAAAGTCTCCATAGTGAGACTCATACATATGAGTAGATTCCGGCTGGAGAATTTTACGATAAGCTTGAGAACCTCCTAACTTCGCAAAAGCAGGCTTACAAAGTTAACATTTCGCTCGGATACAGGCTACAAAGTAAAACTGACGAAAATGATACTCCGTACTGGTATCCTCATATTGGTAACACGTCAGTTTTCGATAAGCCAGTTGCTATTAACAGCAAGGAAGATGTTCAATGAAAAGTTATCAGTGAAATCAGATCAATGGAGCTTGCTGGTAGATTAAAATATCCATCTTCAGGATATCTGCTAAAGCAGATTACTGCGTTTCAAGTATTTATTTACTTTAGAGATCATCGTCTCGGTGACAGTGATGCTCTAATTCCTGATATCATCAAGAAAAATAAACATGTCATCAACTTTCCTAAAACGAACAACAAATGCGTCTTTCATTGTGTAGCATACCAACTAGAAAATGATAAAAAGAAAGATCGAAGATACATGCTTGCAAATGTTAAAGAAGCTTTCAAGAAGTATTGCGAGTATAAGGGGGTTGAGTATTCGCTTGGTCTCTTTAAAAACTTCAAGCCAATTGATATTATGGAGTGTGATGAATTTGAAGAATGCTTTAAACTCGCTATTCACGTCTATAAGATGGATGTTGAAACTGGTGATGTCGAACGTATTCGTGAATCTAGTAAAAGCTACGACCGAATCAACATACTTTCACATGATGGTCACGCAATGTTTATCACTCATATTGATATGTTTCAAAAGAAGTATCAATGCCCGAAGTGTGAAATGATTTTCAAAACTCAAGAGGAGCGTAGAAATCATAAGAAGAATCGGTGTGAAGAGGTTAATATTCTTTCATTTCCTAAAGAGCCGACCATCTATTCACCTCAGGAAAACTTCATTAAGAAAATTCTAAGGAAATATGGAGTCATTAGACAACATGAACTCTGACAGGACATAGGATTGATAATGCTCATGTCATGGAACATTTCATGGTTTATGATTTCGAGGCTATTCTAAAACCAATCGGAGAGAAACACGGCGAAAGTACTATTTTCATTAATAAGCATATTCCTGTTTCAGTTAGTTTGGGCGATAGTCTAACTGGAAAAGCATTCTGCATCATCGATGAATCTCCAGAAAATCTCATTAAACGAATGTTCATAAATATTGAGAGAGGTGTTCGCAATATTCAGATTTATAACATTGACACGTTTGAAGATGTTTTCAGAGATATTATAGACAAAGATAAGGGTGAAGACTATCTAATCAATTTAGAAAACAATTTAGGTGATTTCAAGGACTTCAACGATTATATCCTAAATTATGATGATTTTGATAGTGAATATCAAGTAGAGAACGCGAAAGGTACATTTGTCGATGGTGATTTGATTAAGCTAAGGAGACGACTTATGCAAATCCCTATACTTGGCTTCAATAGCGGTGGTTACGATATCCACTTGAACAAAAATGAACTATTCAAGGCGCTTCATGGTAAAATAAAATCAGTCATCAAAAATCCAAGCTATATGTGCATTTCTACAGACAATTTCAAAATGCTAGATATTTCAAATTACTGTCCTCCTGGTACATCTCTCGATAGCTATTTGACTACCTATCTCGGTGGCTGCAAATGCGATAACAAAATCGAATGTACCTGTGGTTTGACTAAAGGTCACTTTCCGTACGAATACATGACAAGCTTCGATGTTCTCAATGAAACTAAACTACCTCCTCAATCAGCATTTGACAGTAGATTAAAAAATACAAAGATTGAAGATAAAGATTACAAATATCTACAATTCATTTGGAAGTATCATGATATGAAAACCATCAGAGATCTTCTTATTTGGTATAACAATCAAGATGTGCGTCCATTCTGTTTAGCTATTCAGAGGCAGAAAGAATTCTTTACGAGTTTTGGACTAGATATGTTTAATGATGGTGTATCTTTACCTGGTTTAGCTGAGCGAATCATGTATCAAACGAGCTTCAACAATCTTAAGAAGAGACCTAGAATAGGCGCCGAAGGATTTGATTTCCCACATGAAAGATTCTGTGGTTATAGAGTTCAAGATGAGCGAGCTAATCGTAAATTCGATATGACTTACGGCCGCGTTAATACTGTTATGTACGATCAGAAGTATCTATGCGCGCTGTGCTACTCACCTTTAACGGTTGAAACAGCATCAGTCGATCGTCTTAATAACAAAATTGGACACGTCAATAGTAACATCATGATCACATGTATTTCATGCAACGTCGCTCGAAAAGATATGTCGATTAGTGGTTTCAGGTACAAGAAGAAACTTGAATACAATGCTGATTATCTAGTTCATTCTATCGATGAAGAGCAAAAGGAGATCTACTCTATGATGAAGAGAAACATTGCAGGTGGTCCTTCCATTATATTCAATCGATACGCTAAGCGTAATGAAACTAAGATTCGTGGAGGTAAGCTCTGTAAAAAGATCATTGGCTATGATGCGAACGCTCTCTATCTATGGTGCCTCGGTAACGATATGCCTACCGGTAGATTAACTACTATCGAGGTTTATGATGGAATCGTTGATGATATAGTTAATGATAAGATCTTCGGTTTCCTCGAGTGTGATATTCGAACACCAGAGCACTTAAAAGACTACTTTTCGGAGATGACCCCTATATTTAAAAACATTGAGATTGAGCCGACTGAGGGGGTCATCGGATCGCATATGTTCGAGTACAATCAAACGAAGGATAGAAAAATCAAGCAAAGCGATCACGCAAGCTTATTGGTAGCTATTTTGGAGAAAAATTCTTATATACGCACCTCTTCTAAAGTGGTATCTTGAGCATGGAATGGAAGTTACTAAGACATATAGCTTCGTTAAATGTACTGGAAGTAAAGTTTTTGAACCGTTTATGGAAAAAGTCTCTGATGCCCGACGAGATGGTGATAAAGATAAAACGAAGGCAATGATCGCTGATATGATGAAACTAGTTGGAAATTCAGCTTTCGGTCGATCTGGAATGGATATGACTAAACACAAAAAGGTAGAGTACACAACATCAGACCAATACTATTTTAAAATGACAGAGCATTTTACGTTTCATCACGGTGAGCCGATTAATGGTCTGTATGAGATCACTACGAATAAGCGAACGATTCGTGCTAAAAATCCAATCCACCTATCAATCGCTATTTATCAGCTAGCTAAGCTACGTATGCTTCAATTCTACTATGATTGTATTGACTTCTACTTTGATCGCAGCGACTTTCAGTATCAAGAGATGGATACTGAGAAAAACCATTCGTCTTAAGGAAGTCAAAGAGTGGTATAAAAATCAAACTGACATTCAACGTTATACAGAGCAAAAAAATCAATTTGATGACTTTAAGATCACTTCACGAAACCCAAACACTTGGCAAGCCGATTTAATGTTTAAGGGTGGTAAAACAATTCTTACGGCAATCAACATTAATAGTCGAATCGGGTTCGCTTTAATAATCAAGGATAAACGTTGGAGTAGTGTAGTAAAAGCGATCAAGTCACTTGAAAACCAAAAGGTTGATGTTTTAACGACTGATAATGGCGTCGAGTTCATGTCTAAAAGAGCGCAAGCCTATTTCAAAACTAAAAACATCATCCATTACAATAACGAAGCAGGTGATCATAGCACGATGGGAAAGATTGAACGTTTCAATCGAACGCTGAAATCACGTTTGATGAAAATCAGACAGCCTCTCACGATAAAACTTCTAGTGATGTTATCGAAAATTATAATTCTACTATTCATAGCTCGATTAACATGACTCCTAACGAAGCTAGAGGTCAAGTAATGGAGAGTGAATTAAATTATAATAGAGACACCATGGATAGGCTACAGCTACAACTTGAAATTGGATCAAGCGTAATATACAGACTAAAAACAAAGCAATTTCAAAAAGAATCGATTAAATGGAGTAAAGCCATCTACGAGATCGTTGGAATAGACGGATATCGAATCCAGATTCGTTCAAAGAATGGTCATACTCTCTACAAGTCACCAAACGATCTTAAATCAGTGAACGACTTACCTACAGAAGCTGAAACGAAGAAAGGTGATATTTTTGAAGTCGAACGAATAATTGATCACAAAAAATGCGATCTGGTAAAATAAGTATTTAATCAAATGGAAAGGATACGACGAGCCAACCTGGGAAAATCAAGATAATTTGCGACTGATCAATAAAAACGAACTATCAACCGTCGAGAAAGAATATTTCTCAAATCGTTAAAGAAGTAAAATCGCGAGGTAGCTTGACCGGTCTATACATTCTTTTAGGTAACGGTTTCGGTGGAGATACTACATCACCTTTACGTTTTCTTTTAAGCTCAAACAACTTAGACGCTTCTTCTTCAATATTAGAGTTATCGAATGGTTCCACCTCTTCGAGATCAATCCATATTAAAGCTGAATCCATAGCTTTATATTTCTCAATATATATACTTCAAAAATGAATAAGTGTAAAGCTATCACCAACAATAATAACCAATGCTCAAGGAACGCCCTAAAGAGTGGTTTATGTACTAACATGATAAGGATTTTACAATTCATATGCAGCGTAAGGAGCTCAGCAAATGCATCGACGCGTCAGATTCTACTGTGATAAAATCAATAGTTTTCATTGCATGATCACTGATATCCAGCGGCTCGATTACTTTAAATTTCACATCCAACAAATAGATCCGACCACTCGGGCATATCGTCACGTAATCAAAGATGATAAATTTAAGAATCAACTTGAGGCTCTATTCGATCTACCAATTGATGAGATATTACCATATTACGAAGCTTTATTAAAACGAAGGAACGAAATCGTTCATAAATATTCATTAATGGGTGGACTGATGGTGCTATCCCCGAATCAATTAAATATAAATCTAGATTCAAATCTCAGTAGTGATATATAAGAGTAGGTCTTAAAGAACTTGTTCGAAAAGATCTACGACGTTTCGAACTTCGTTCTAATAAGAAGAAAACCAACATGTTTCCATCTTCGACAATCTCGCTCAACGTGAGCTTAAACGTCTAGA